>JAXLQG010000029.1:0-148627 GCA_035928285.1 Vermiconidia calcicola
GGGGGGGGGGAAAGGAAGAAGAGGGAAAATTGGGAAGAAAGATTCAGGGGGAGAAGGGGAGAGGGGAACGAACCTTCAATGCCCATGTAGACGAAGAAGAAGGCCGCGCAAAGCCATGTGATCTTTGACTTGAGCGCTTCTTTGGTCCGGCCGCCAGTGGCGTCCGTTTCGCGAGGGTGTTCGATGCGATATTTTTCGCCGGTCTCGCGCCAGAACGTGGTGCTTAGACCGACAAATTCGACGACAGAGGCGCCGATCTTCATTTTGCGTTGCGGTCAGTAAACTACGGTAGATGGGGCTGGGAAAATACCAATAAAGAGAAAAGGGGGTAATCGGTGGGTTGCGTGCTAATTACCATGACATAGTAGAAGTTCCACCAGGGCATGTCGGCCCTGACGACCATGCTTGTCGCGACCAAGGGAGCCATAAGCGCTCCGATTGAATAGCAGCTATGCATGACACCTTGGACAGCGTTGGCCTTGTCCATGGCCCCGACCCAGGCGCAGAAGCAGGCGTCATTCAAGCCGTTGCCGAATCCCGAGACGGCGTTGGCGACGACAAGGACGGGGAAGGGCGGATGGGCGGCGAGAATGGCGTATGTGATGATGTGGCATATAGGGGCCATGATGGCGATGCCGCGCTGGCCGAGACGGCTGTGGATGCTGGCGTTGGTGAAGGCGGCAAGGGAGTAGCCTGCGAATGGGGTCAAGAAGATGAGTGAGATGATGGTGTAGTTGAGGGAGTAGTATGATTCGAGCTGTAGGGAGGCTGTTTGTCAGTGGTCAAGGTTCGGTGTGGGATATAAGAAGGCAAGAGAGTAAGAGAGTCAAGCAGGTATGGCATACGTATGGGATCAGAGCCTGTCCAGAATATTGTTAGCATAGACTTCATCCTGGTTTTCTTCCACCTGGAACACAATGGCAAGGAGATGCAGGGAGAGCGTACGCCAACAGCACCATCGTTCAGGCCAGCAATGACGAACGTCCAGAATGCGAAGCCCAACTTGTTGATGTTCGCTCTTGGTTGGTTCCAGCGCTGAGTCACAGGTTGTGCTGTGGCAGGAGGTTCGACATCGTCGTGGACATGGACATGATCTTCCTCGTCGGAAGATGAGTCTTGCGGACGAGACGGCGTGCCATTGACGACTCGTCGCGATATCTCTCGTAGGGACTTCCCCGGAGACTTGAGGCTTAGTTCGAATGTCTCAGGAGCTGGGGGTTCCGCTTGCGATGTCCCCGTTCGAGATATTGTCATGGTCTGTGTGGTGGCCATCTTGACCTCCTTCCCTCAATGTCTGATCATCCAATTCAGGCAGTAACATGCAGTATCTCAAGAGCGGACTCGGCCAGCCATGCATGCGCTCATCGATACACTCAACAGGGACAGGTGGTCAAGAACGAGTCGGTGAAAATGCACATCCAGGAAAACTCATGTTAAAGCGGAAAAGGAAGATGTCGTCGATCGCTCAAGACTTTTGGCGGTGAGAACTTGAGAGCTTGATAAGCTTGGCCTGATGTCAGAAATGTTCAGGCTCAATAGCCGCTCGAAGCGCGATAGAAAGTCGGCATCACTAGTCTTGAAAGTCCCCTCCCATTCCTTCGAGTCCTTATGACCAAAATATGAAGAAATTGTGAGGAGATCGCCAGGACGCACATGGGTGCACTATTGGATGGCTGCATCCTCTATCCTGCTGACTTCGGAAAGTCAACAGATCCGGGGTCTGAACAGTGAAGGACGCCTTTCGTAATGGAGAGTGAGCGTCAGTCTCAGGAAGCCGTGCGAGGTTGGAACGTCCATCCTTTTCCATCAGAGAGGATAGGTAGAGCCGAGCCGTAGTTTCTTGATCTTCGAGGTCGGTGGCTTTTGCTAAGAATGATGTCGTGGAGTGGTCGAGTGAAGACCACAACAATGCATTGGAAGCACTCAAGGACCTGAAACTCATCGAAGGTCACTGGAACAGTTGTGTGGCGTACCCCATCGGCTACGACAGCGATGGGGATCGACGAAAAGCTCAACGCGACGAATCCAGGGAAGGACGATTCGGATCAAGCTTGATAGCGTGGATCGATGGAAGGATGGCACGATGACCTTGAAGTATTACAAAATGGTTCAGGCACGTCTGGGCCGGAGACGCCGAACTTAAGACAATCACCAAGCCGGCGTGCCATCATGAGGTGAATATGCAATGGGTATGCGTGCTTATATTGTCAACCTTTGCTCTTCCCTCTGCTGATGGTATTTCTAGCCTGCAGTGCGTGTTGTACAGCTCCATGGCTTTCAAGCTTCGGTGAAGCCACGGAAGCTGCATTGTTCATGCCGTCCAACCAAGACCGGAAAATGAAACAACGAACTTCCTCTGGCTTACTGAATCAATCCAACCTCCTTTTCCTGTCGACATTAGCGTTCCCATTGGCATGGCCATTAGCCTTTGCAGGACTTGAGCTGCCGTTCCCATCATCACTCGTCCCGTGTATCTCATGAACCTTCATATCCATACCAACCCAAAACCGGCGGTCTCGCCACCTCACGCTCGCACCGCCCCAGATTGCCCACGACCATATCGGAAGTGCTAGCGCTTCTCGACCGAGCCAGGCGGATAGCCATTCCTTAAAGGGCCGTCGAGCTTGGTACTGGGAATGCATGACCGGCTTTGCGAAGTCAGGTATATCAACTTCAGCTCCTGCACTTTCTACTGTGCGACCAGAATGCAGCAGCAAGTAGACAGTCCAGTCCACTGCAGCCCAGACAGTGATACTGATCAGCCACCAGAGGCAGAACCAAGCCCACGTGTCTCCGAATATTGGCCGCGTTGACGGTAGAGTCGTAATACCAAACGCGCCGTACGCTGAACACAAGAAACTCTCCGTGCCAGGCTCGACGAGTGTCGCTACTGGGACGGTGAACTTACGGACTCTCAGCCACCGCACGCGGCGAGCAACGTAGTTGGCCACGCTCATGCCAGCGATGGGTTGGATGGCAATATCACCTAGCACAAGACCGTGGTTGCGCATTTTCTTCGGATAACCAGCAATTTGTGGGACTTTGGATTTCCATAGCATGTCACCAATAAGGTGGTCTTCGCAGATGTTGCTGGAGAAATAGTCGATGCCTGTTCTTGCCAGGGCGGGAGTCGTGGGATCTTCCACTCTGGCGCGCTCGGAGGTGAGATGATCGAGATGCGAGCGGCGGAACATGTTGGATTTGCCGACGATACAAGGTGCGACGGCGACCATGTTGATGGCGATGTACATCTTCGCGTGGGAGGAAGAGAGGAACAGCTCTTCCAGACGGCCACCGTAGCGGTTGATCGTCTTCAGGGTACTCGGACGGCCCGTGTCCGAGAGTATAGTGGTCGTGGATGTCTCATCGTAGGATGAAGAGTCGGTTCTTGGTCTGCCCTTCGAGTAGTTGTCCACGTCTACGGAGATGGGAAGGTGATGGACCAGTTTGTATGGTTTGCCGGCTGGTGTTCCTGGCGCAGAGAAGCCGCACAGTTGGTCAACCATGCGACTGCAAATTCCTCCGCTCACCCATACATTGCAGTCAATGATCCAGATGAGGTCCCCTTTGGCTTCGCGATATGCTTTGCTCATGTTTCTGATCTTGGGGTTCGGGCCCAGGAAGGTTCGGTGGCTGTCCTGTTCGGCGGCATCGTCGTCCTCCTCTTCGATGAAGATTCTTGCATCGCAGTTGTGGTAGTCTCTGACCACTGTCTCAATGGTTGCATAAGCTGGGTCCGAACGTGATGAGACGCAGAAGTACACTGTTATCTTGTCGGCAGGGTAATCCTGCTGGAATGTAGATGCGAGACATTCGTAGAGGTACGGCTCGAGGCCTTTGCAAGGCCGGATCGCTGTGACATGGGGAATGTCTTTCTTGTTTTTGGACAAGACGGCCGCTGGGGCAGGGACTCGATGGTAGTAAAGGAAACTAGTATGCTGTTAGTCGTAGATAATTGTCGAGCGTGGGAAGCTGGTAGATATTACAGGCAAATGTACCCGATTGTGCAGACGCAGGCTATGAAAATATACCAGGCGACGCAGCCCAATGCAACGATCTCGGTGAACATGAGTAGAGCATGACGAAGGAAAACGCGAGAACTGAGGCGTGGGATGAACGAGCGTGAGGTCTGTGTCTATTGTGTCGACATCATGGGAAAATTCGTTGCACAGTGTCAAAAACGGGATGTTTTACGATTCTTGCACATCATGCTTGCGTGTGGTGGATACATCGAGCCTTTTTATCATGACAGCGACTTGGGTTGTAGAGGAAGCACTTCCCATTGTAGACTGCCAAATGTCTTCTACGACCAGATATCTGCCCACGTTCGCACAGTTCATCAGCCTCGTTCAATCCCTTAGCCAGGCGCGTCGTTTCTCTTCCTTCTTTTCTCTGCGCTTCTCCTTGAAAGCCTTCAACTCGGCCTTGCTGAGCTTCTTGCTCGCTCTTTCAGCACGGAGACTTCTGCCGTCATGACTATTTGCAGCCGCATCGACGTCAAAGAAAGCATTCATCTGCCGTCGACTCTTTTGTTCGTCACTGTGGTTGTCCGGATTCAGGTCCGCCTTCTGCCACTTGCCCGTGAACCGATTGAAGTATCCGGTCGCGGCATATGCCTCTGCTAGATCTGTACCCGGCGCACCGGCCGCAGGGTTCATTTCTGGCGGTGCCTCTTGTGGTTGGGCGTAATCGGCATTTGGATCATAGTCACCATGTATGGCTGGGTTGTAGCCCCCCACAAAGGTCGCCTTTGGGGGCTCTGCTGTGACCGGTATTCTGTCGTGGTTGGCTACTCCTGGAGGCCCTGCATCTAGTGCCTCTGGTACTCTTGGGTTTTCCCATTGCGATTTATTTGTGAATCGGTTGAAGAAGTAAAACGCTCCAGCTGCGTCGTCCCAGATCGCGTCCCATCCGTCATCTTGAGATGCGCCCGGAGGAGGAGGCTCAGTAGGCAACGGTGGAGGTACTTCGTTTGTGGGCAAAGGAGGATCGGCTGGTTGTGTGTCGTCCGTATTCGGGCTTACTGATTTTGACGGGGATGTGGCATGATCACTGACTTCACCGTCTTCTGCGTCGGAAGAGTCGCCACTGTCGCGCGGAGGCGAGTGTGAAGGATGTTTGATCTCGGGACTGCACATATATATGACACATTAGCAATGCAAGTTGGATAGCAAAATGGCCTGGTGGTCAGCTACAGCATGATGGTGAGGACACGACGGAGGTGTACTCAGCAACGATTGAGTTTCTTCACGGCCTCGGAGATCGAGGGGTGAAAAATCATGTAGATCGGGTTGTGGCAACGCCTTGTGCACGATGACTAGCTCAGTAATGGCATGCTAAGAAGAGTTGATACGATGTTTCCAGGCTTTGTACGGAGTGGTGAAGGAGAGTCTCGAGTCGCCGTCGCAGGAAAACGAAAATGCCGCGACAATTCTAAGGAAGGTTTACCGACCCCGGCTGAATCTCCGTCGACGATGAACAGAAGGACTCCTAGTATTCTTTCATTTTCTTTCATTTGTCTCGAGGCCTCATTCACCTAGCATCACGCCAGAAAATGTGGTGCCACATCAAGGCTTTCATCATGCTACTATTCGTCGACTTGAAAGGCCGCTCGTCAATCTCGTGAAGATCCAATGTTCAGCTATATCTCGTCTGCTGACTACTGGTGAAGTCTTGCGCGTTTCATGTTCCGAATATTGTTCTGCTCTATCAACTCGAGCATTTCTTGATGATAATCTCTCTTTTCCGGTTTTAACTCTTTAGTGACGGTCACTTGGGCGTGCCTTTCCTTTTCAAGCAGGCTTTGCTGATGCTGGTATTCTGTTGACGATCCTTCCTGTCCCTCTATTGATGCTTGAGGTGACTGACGAGCATCGGGTTGAGCAACTCGTCTTGCTTCTTGCTCTGCTGACTGTCGCCTCTTGGCTTGTTCCAGCAGGAAAAGCTGATACTGGTATTCTCTCTGGGCAGACTCCGACAACAAACGTGGCGTGGGCGATTGTGTGAAAGGATGTTGACAGCCCGCCGGAAATGAAGCCATGATGGCTGCGGGAGTCTCGGGGGTCAGCCATGTGAACACATGAGGATGATCGATGCGGTCCAGGCTAAGATGTTGCCCTGGTGTTGCAATGCCGGTACCCCTTGGTCGCTGCGCCGATGGTACGGGGTGTGTCGATGCATTCTGGGTTGAAGAAGCAGTAGAGTGCTTGAAGCGTAAAGTTACATTGAGATTCGAGTTTGAGTACAAATTGACGTCGTTATCAAGGTCTTCTTTAGCCATGGTCGAAAGCTAAGCGTGGTCTATCCAGGTGGTTGTCCAAAACCAACAGGCCAGAACTCACGCTGTAGGATGCGTAGGAAACACTTCTGCTCAGGAATCTTCGCGATACGGGAGCGCATGCTTCTTAAGTACGTCCATTGAGTGGTAGCAAGGCGTAAAGGCATCCAGCATCTCAAGGATCCCATGATCCCGGTTCGCACATGATGGCACCCTGCAAGCCCATGCACCCCCCGGTGAGGTTTGATTCGGCTTTTACTTGATTGGATGAGACTTTGACGCTCTAATCCATAATAAGTTAGCTCTCCAAGGACGCGCTTCGACCCCTGTCCAGTTCCTCCAGCGTTCTCAAGTTTCCATCGCATCTTCGGAGTCAGTCCACGTCGCGGCCCTGATATTCAACGCCATTGTCATCGACTAGCAACTGGCCTTCCCTTTACCACACATCAATATCAGCCATGCAGAGATGGTCCCTGCACCGACTCTACAATCCCGGCTTGTATCGATCCTACCTCAGGGTCTAGATGTCATTGTGTATCATTTGTCCTCTTCTCCTGCTTCAACCAGTGCGCTTTTCGCGCCCTTACCCGGTCAAGACGAAGAGCCAACCATCTGCGAATCACACTTCCTCGCCATTTCTTCACCCGAAAGGTCCGGGCTTAAGGAAATCCTGGTATTCGCCATTGAGATTTTGATCTTCGCAACCCCGAATCTCACCACAGTATTTGTGTGCAAGGCCGACTCATCCGGCTTCTCTTCACGACTTAATGCATCACAAGGTCGCCCCTCTGTTGTTGCTGCGGTCACCTCTGCGTTTCTGGACTTCCTACTTGAGCCAAGACTGAATCACTCGAGGGTCATCTTGTCACTCTTTGCGCGATCACAGAACCAGTATCTGTTCCCTGGCAGCATCGAAAATCCAGGGAAACATGTTCTGGATGACCGACAACTGATCAAATGGTGGTGTCGAGTTCTTGATAAGGTCCTTCGGCTTCACAGCGACACTTCAGATCCACCCTTCAGCTCTAGCGCCCATCTTCTGGTCCCGGGATGCGACAAAGGAGAGACTAAAACATTTTTTCCACCTTCGAGTCGCCAGGACTCTCCCTCTGACCCTAAATGGATCAATTCCTATCCTGTTGAGCTTCTCGTGACCGATGTCGCAGACACTCCCCGACATCTGGTGCCTCGGTTTCCGGATGATCCCAAGTCTCGATTCCTGGACGATTTGGATGGGGACTTTATCGATAACCAGGGCCATTGGCGAAGTGTAAAGAGTCTCGACCAGTTCTGGGAGATGATGTCTTATAGACAGGAATGTTCTGCTGGGCGACTCGTGGGCTTTTTGTGGCTGGTATTTTCACAAGGTCAGACCAGTCACACCAAACGAAGCGAGCTTGACCAGTTTGCTCGTGGAGAGCCTTTAGAAAGGCTACGTGAGCAGGCCAGTCTGCCCACACCAGGCAACTCCCAGGCGCAGGAGAACGGTCATGCCGGATTTGGGCAACAAACTCCATCTGATCTAAGTATGATCCGAGAATTGAACTCACCACCTCCCTCTTCTCCGCTTGAAGTGCCTCATGATGAAGGTCCATCCACAGAAAGTGCCGACGGTAACGTCAATGACGGCTGCGCTTCTGCCTCATTGGCTGGACTGACCGATGAAGACGTTCTGCAAGCTCATGCTCGGCGATTCAATGAGACATTGGGGGAGCTTGTCCTGAGCACCACTCAATACCAGACTTTAATGGACCATCTTTTACAAACAGATTTTGCTGGCGAGGAAAAAGCCGCCGAGGCCACTAAGTCCTGGATTCAAAAGGCTTTGGCATTGACAGGCAAAGCAGTATTTGGCTTACCCGTCCGCGGCGAGCACGTCCTGTCTGGGTCAGAAGGAGCTGAAAGGACAGACTTGCAGCGGATCAACGTGCTGACAGGTGTACGAAAGAAGAGGAAGGCCGATGATACTGACGAGAGGCCTGCAAATTCTCAAGGCACAGAAAGAACCTCCAATGCCACGGTGAATACTCTTTCTGCTGGACTTGTCCGCAAGAAACCGAAAGGATGATTTTCAAAGCGGCAACAAACGGCAACGCACACCACCCAAGTCGCCAGCGATTGTTCCACTCAGCCTCCACTGTCATCGTGTTGGATATGGCGATGCATTGGAAGGTTGGACTGGATCATCTTGCTCTGGTTGCTCGAACTTCACTCAGCGACAGTCGCGGCTTCGCGCAGGCCCGAGGATTCCATGGAGCCATCTGAATGGCTATTTCGAGCCACCTAAGGGGCCAATTGAACTCAAGGCTGTGGCCATACAAAGAGGCGGCTGTCTACAATGATTGGCTCACATTCTGGCCCGATATGGGTGGTCAGCGCCAAGCTCGGGTGTGATTGGGCCTCGACAGCCGCCAGCTATATCATGAGCTTCTAATTTTGGACTAACACGAACCTCTGTGAGGCCTTACCAAACCAACGGCCAAAGATTCGACCTTCAACTCCATATCATATGCCTGCACGGCCTTGGAAAGACGTGGCAGGGCGACAAAATTGGACCTTTTTGCGACCTGCCTTGGTACATGCTTCCTTCGCACACGGCGTCTGTCGTTACCCACCAGTTTCAGGATTTGCCTCTCTTTGCGCGGAAGATTATTTACTGACCACCGCAAATACCGGGCTTCGCCGCAGACTCAATGATCATATCTCTTCCTGATGCACCGCCTTCTTCTGTTCTTCTGTTCTTCTTCCTGGTCTGTTATTTGAGTGCATCGTCTTTCATTTCCGAGAGTTTCCTCTTCCTCCGGCCTTTGCAAGGCGGTAGCATAGTTGATCTGTGCTAGTTGTGGGCAGCAATCATTCCCTTGATGCATGATGGCGACTCTTTTCGGAGCATTACTTTTGGTCTCTGCTGTGGCTGCCAATGATTGCAACATCAATCCCATCTTTGTCGATTTTCATAATAGGGCAGTTGATGGGGGAATCACATTCCAATATGGCCTTTTCACAGGGATTGGGAGCCCGATTTCGCAGAACTTGTCTCAATGGCCATCACTGTCCTACAACGAGACCACGGTGGGCAGTCTGGATTACTGTACCAGCAGTCCCTTCACAAACTGTATCAACCAGAGTCACGGCTTCTATTCACCAGATCTGTCCGACGCGTAAGTTCTCGATTGTCCTTTGGATAGACCCGAACTAACGAGTACCAAGTTACCACTCGGCAGCATCTTATCAGCGGCTCGACGATCTGGGCTCGATCCCAGCCACAATCGTCGAGAGCGTCTTCGACACTTACAATCTCTTCACCCACTACTTTGATCCTTCTCCCCCGAATCTCACCACAATTTCGAACTTCCCACTGACGGTGCTTTCGAACTATTCTGCAAGTACCACGTCATGGTTCGGCCCAGCTGGTCTCGTCGGACTTGGGCCTTCAAGCACTGTGCTCCGCCATTTGTACGATTTGAAACTCATTTCCTCGCGATCATTCGGCTTGTACATGGGCACTGCCTACGAGCAGTCCAATGGGGCTGTCAACGGTTCATTGACATTAGGTGGCTACGACTCCGGTCGCTTTGAAGGCGAGGTGTACAATTACACAATCGCATCCGCCAATCCTGACGCCGGCCACAGCCCTTTCAAGGTTCAGGTACAGCAAATGACTCTCGACACTGGAGATGGGAACAAGACAGAAATGCTTGATGCATTTGATGCGTACATTACTACCTCACAATATCACCTTAACTTTCCAGCGGGCGTGACCCAGAAGATAGCCGACCTGACAGGCGCAACTCCCTCCGAGGATGCAGCTAATGTTCTTCGCCTCCCAGCCGACTTCGACGCCACCCTCACTATCACGCTCGAAGGAGGACTGAACATTACTTACGATGCACAATGGCTCCGAAACGTTTCCAACAACTCACCCATCTCCGCCGCTCCACTTTCGTCTTCGGATAATGACACGACGAGTTCTGAAGTCAATCTCCTCGGCTCCGCATTCCTATCAAACATCTACTTCATGGCAAACTACGACTCCCATCCACCAGCCTTCCAATTAGCCTCCGCCCTTCCGCATGGGCTTTACGTCCAGACTCAAACCCTGTGTCCCGACACCGCACCCACTCCCGCTCCAACAACGAACATCTCCTCCTTCAGTCGGGCCGGTCTCACTGGTGCAATCATCGGCGGCGTTGTTGGTGGCATCGGCCTGACTTTTGCCTGCTGGTGGATCTTCCGAAGATGCATGCGGCGCCGGGCCCGTCGGCGCGCCCTTTCTGAATGCAAAGGTAAATCTCTTGACGGAGTCATCTCGGTCAAAGGCAAAGGTAGCCCGTCAAGCGTGTCCGATGAGGAACGCAATAGCAGTGAGATGACAACCTTTGCGTTCGACTTCAACTCCCAACCGCACCTGGCGTACCAGAATTATCTGGCAACCCAGCAGAGTCGGAGCGAACGGCGGTCGCAGTATCACCCACAACAGTCAGCGTCAGAATCAGCGAATATCTCGGAGACCCGCGCACAAGCATATCTACGCTCTTGCGACGACGCGTACATGGGTGCCACACCCATTACGCCTGCAACCGGTGTGCCGCTGCTCCATGCCCAACAGCCTCCCGCTGAGTCCTTCGCTCTCTCGCACGGACAGTCGCGCACGCCGGCTATTTCCCCGTCGATCCCGCACCAGCCAGAGTCACAGTCCTACCTGTATCCATCAGCCATGGACACCTCGTCGCGGCGAACGAGCAGCGAATCAACACGCCGGCAGGAGTTCGGGCTGAATGTGCAGACCGAATTTGCGCCGCCACCAAAACCGAGCGCAGCGGGGTTGAGATCGGACCGCATCGCTCGCAAGACTGTAGGAAATGGTGGAAAGAAGGAGAGTATGCTCAGGAAGGTGTTTCCGCCGTCGGGGTCTTGATCATCTGCCCTTGTCGGCACCGAAACGAGAATGAAAAGGCTAGGGGAGTTGCGGCGTCGGCAGATGGACAACAAATTTGCAGGCCTTGGATAATTTGTCTTGCGGTTTGGTGGCAGCCCTGGATTTGAGCGTGGCTGATTTTGATAAGGCTGAAATTGATCTTCTTTGTAGCGTAGCGATCTTACTGGGTAAGGTACCATCATGTACCTACTTGTAGGTAGGCGGATTCGAAAGAGGCTTGGTGGCCGTTTCCCCCAACATTTCAGATGTTACTATTCCATAACAACATTAGAGGATTGGAGGTTACATTGCGCCCACCATTGTCAATTGACCAGCGCCCAATTATTCTTGATGCGCCAGAAAAGATCGACGGTGAGCGCGACCACTTCTCTTGTTTCCACCTGCTGGGTGGCTGCTTCCTTAACTTGGATAGGATAGTAATTCGGCACTGCCGTGGCTGAGCCTGAGCCTGGTGCCTGCTTCGCCCGCCCGACACACTCTCCCTCCTTTCCTGACCTCTTTACTCGGCGGTGCAAAGCACAATTCATCGAGTATGGATTCGTTTCATCGCCCATCGGGCACTCAGGTCTATCTCAGTTCAATTGAGATGCTCTTCCTACATCTGTCGCCTACGATGATGATTCTCGGGTATCAGTACGCTGCGCATTCAGCCTCAGGCTACTATGGAAATCTCCCCCACGACAATACATTTCCCCCGCTACGATTGAACCCTTGAAAGCAGCAGCCAACAACATCCTTGACAAAAACCCCGAGAGGGAGCAAGGATTTCAAGCATGTGACCTTGCCAGCTGGCCAGCTAGGTCGAAGGCTTATCGCTCCAGCCTCATCCCCTCTCGACCTCAACCGCATCTCACAATCATCTTCTCCCATGGTCAAACTCTTCTCTAGTGTTGTATTTTACATTGCACCCTCTGGCCCCGGCAGTTCGTGCACTGGAACCACACGGCCGCGCGCAATTCTCAATCCGATTCGAAGGTATGAGGCTCTCACGAAATTGGCTTCGCCTGTGATTCTCCCATCTACTGTGTCATCATGGCCGTCGCTCTGCGGCATGCAGCACCGTTGAAACCCGAAATCAGGCTAGCCCAGGCCATATCTGAGTATGAGAGCCTCCTAAACGACGCCCAGAAAGCAAAGATGAGGAATTACAGAAGCGGGCAACCTCCACGACCTTCAGATGTAATGAGGCTCACAGCAGAGATCGACAACGATAACAGCAGGCGGAAGACTCGGTGCGTCGGCACGCGCTTGACTAACATCTTGCAATGCTTGCAGCAGTTCTCCGCAGTAGTTGACACTGTCGTGGGAGGCTCTCAGTCATTAGTCGCTAGTGGCATCTGGGCAGCTTTTAAGCTCACTCTGTTTGCAGCTCTGGGATGGCCGTTGTACTTCGAGAAGTTGTCGACTCTTTTGATGGATGTCGGCCGGTCTTGTCCGCGATACCAGGAATTGGGCGTCCTATACGACAGTTCCACAGCGCTTCGAAGGGATCTCTGCGAGTACATGGTTCTGGTCATTGATCTTTGTAAAAAGACCATCCTCTTCCTCCAGCGCTCAATTTGCGCCCAAGTCTCCACTTTCTGGAAGCCTTTCGAGACAGAATTCGGCCACTTCAAAGGATCCCTGATCAGCGCCGCGCATGCCGTACGCGTTCAGGTCAACATAGCCTCTGCCAAAGAGCAACAGCTCGAGATCAAAGACAATGCGACTTTCCGTTACTCCTTCGCCAGGTTCTCAGACAAGGTCTCTCTTGAACTCGAAGAAGCTAACGGTTTGCGAAAGCGCAAGAAGAAAATGCAATTTCTTGATGCCTGTTCTTCATACAAATATGACACAGCTTGGAAGCAAGCACGAAAATCCGGTAATACTAACTGGATTCTCGAGAACCAGCAGTATAAGCAGTGGTTTGAGGCTGGAGAGTCAAGTCTGCTCTGTTGCACTGGTAGCCTAGGCGTTGGTAAAACCGTCATCTCTGCGAATGTGGTCGAAAATCTCTCCATTCAGATGTCAACTGCGGGCATTGGGTACTTCTTCTGCCGATTCGATGACGCAGAATCTCTGCGATCCAGAACGATTATTGGCAGCGTGGTCCGACAACTGCTTGGACCTCTCGAGGCCGACGCGTTTGACAGTCTCGCATCTGGGGCTCGCCCAGAATCGGACGAAGGCCAAATGCTCAACCAACTACAACGACTGCTTCCAGTCCATCAACAACGATATTTCGTAGTCCTCGACGGTCTTGATGAATGCAACCCTCCAGAATTAAAGAATACCGTACACTTTTTGAGAGGGCTAATGGAAGGGGCGCACGAATTTCATCTGTTCTGTTCAAGTCGACAGGGCCTGTATCAAGGTATAGCTGGGATCCTCGAGCCCCAGTATCATGTCTCATGCACCCAATCGAATCCTGAAATCACACAGTATATCGACGACGCGCTCGCAGAACTCCTCGAATCAGGAGAGCTCGCTTTGGGGGACCCTGCGCTTATAGATACGATTCGAGATGCACTAGTCAATGGCAACCAAGGAATGTGAGTCTACCATCACCGAATTCCATCCCAGCGGTCAGGTGAAGGACAATGTCTGGAATGGCATTCCAAGTTGCATGTGACTGCAGCTGGAATCGTATCCAGCATTGGGGGTACGATGATCTCGCTGCTGATTATCTCCAAGCCCTGGTGGCTGCCTGCTTTGGTCAGACAACATCTTCTTTCTTACAAAGTGGGAATAGCACTTTCACTTTGCTGTACGCTGTGGTCATCGCTTACCATTAATAGGTACCTTTGGCTTGTATTTCAGCTAAGCTCAATATGCATCGAAGCAACGGATGAAGCCATTCTGGAGTGCCTCAAACACCTCCCTCGAGACCTGCCAGAAACCTTCGAAAGAATACTCCAAAAAATGAATCGTGGGAGCGACATATCGCAAGACCTCTACAGAAAGGTTTTCGAAGTGGTAGCCGCCAGTCAGAGACCGTTGACACTGCAAGAGCTTCAAGAAGCTGCCAGTGTCGTGCCAGGCGAAACAGTCTGGGACTTGAAAAAACTGGTCAATGATATTCAGAAAACCGTGAATTCTTGTGGAGGCCTGCTGAGGTTGGACGAAGAGCACTTGACTGTTCATTTTGCGCACCACAGCGTCAAGCAGTATCTACTCACCAGCGTCAGCAAGACAAGTGCCTCTGGATATCACGTGGATGCACCTATTGCCGATAAATCGTTGGGCGAGATATGTGTGACATACCTGCATTTTGATTATCTCGAGGCACAACTAGCCCAAGTCAATGCCTCGTCTTTTCTGCAAGCAAGCACTTTGCCCTCGGCGATTGTCCGCCGAGTGTTGCCACCATCGATCATCCGCAGAATGGCTCTGAAAAGATTGAAAGGCGAAGCGCAAGTCGAGTATGACCTACCTGCTCAGCTAAAGAGAGTCATGGACCTCTCCGCAGAAAACAGAGATGATGGACAACTGGGCCAAACATTCCTAACCTACGCTCAGGAGTATTGGCTCTTCCACTCTCGAAGATTCTCACCCGACACAGGCGTTTATAACCTTTGGCGTGGACTTGTAAATGGGCAAAAGCCAACAGCGTCTCCGCCATGGCGGCAAGCTGGAGGTCAAACTGTCGATTTATGGGAGTGGGCAGTCCTCAACGATCACAGAGCCATCTGCCAGTGGGTGGTCCCGAGAGAATATTGGACACGGAATCCGTCTCCCCATGAGCGTCCCCAAGCGAGACTGGAGTCAGTACTCCTCAAATTTGCACGAAAACCCCCTTCCGATAGCTTGATTTTCGCATCCACTTTCACCATGGCTTTGAAGTCGCAATGCTTCGCAGCACTCTCCTCCCTCCGCGCAGTTGCTGACATCGAGGCTTTGGATGTGTTCGGCCACAAGTTGCTGTCAACTGCCGCAGCGCTTGGCGAGATAGGGGCCTTTGATATGCTCGTGACGCAGGGGGCGAACTTGAATGCGAGAGACCACGCCGGTCGGACGGCGCTGTTGAGGGCTGTCGAGGAACGGCAAGAAGCGATTGTGGAGTTGTTACTTGCACGGGACGACGTTGATGTCAATATACCAGATAATCAACTGAGATCGCCGTTGTCTCTAACGGCCACTTGGTCCGATGATCACTTTTTGAAGTTGTTCCTGGCACGGACAGATCTCAATGTACAAGCAGCCGACATAACTGGCCAGCCACTAATATTTACAGCCGTGCACTTTGGCCATATGGAAGCGGTGATGTTACTATTGGACCATCCAAACAGCCACCTGTCTATGCTTTGGAATCCTGTAAGACGTAAGTCGCTGTTGATGTCCGCGGCTGAGTACGGTTATACATCTATCGTTCAAGCCTTGCTAGAGCGGCATCCTGACACTGTGAACTGGAAGGATGGAGACGGGCTGACGGCGCTGGCGTTGGCAGTCAAGGCAGGTAGAATGGCCGTGGTGAAGCTGCTCTTGGAGCGCAGCGACGTTGACGTGCATACGAGAGACAATCAAGGACAAAGCCTTATGGATCTGAGTTTTCATCATGGACTCGACGACATCGTGAGGCTTTTGGGACGCCACCAGCGGACTATGATTACTAGTACGAGAATGTATATCGACTAAAGAAGTATCATCCAAAGCACACCCAACTCACTGTCACCGCAATCTGAACCGCCCTGGGCGCCGCCTGCCGACAATCACTCCTGAAACATGTACTCTGACCTTAGGTTCCGAGAGTGATGCGGATGCAATACTGGAAGAGAAGACCGACTTCGATGGGAGAAGACTGACTTCGATGGGAGAAGACTGACTTCGATGGCCCAAGCATTGGTAGAGCTAGTGACCGAAGACTAGGGTCTGGCTTCTGAGGCGTTCAGACCGCAAAGTCGGTCCGGGCACACCGGGGGGGGGGAGTTCACGGACCAGGATGATGACCCTTCAAGACGTGGCTGTATCGGTTCCTATCGGGCTTTAGGAGAAGGAGGCTCGACGTGTACATTGATCAGCAACTTGTCGGACGTACCCGTACTTCAGTTTAGGTTAAGTTCATCAATTGTCGACGATATACGGATACGTATCATATATTTCTTGCAAATTGAAACGTGGACGCTATCGATCCCAAAACGCAGCAAGAAGCTCCATCGAGTACTTGAGCCTCCCGAACCAAATTCAGCGTCAAAACATTAGAGTGGCCAACCAGCATAGAAATATTCGTGTCGGGTCTTGTAATCATCATCATCATCATCGTTACGAACTGAGGAGACCGTCATTTGCTGGTCGTAATTCATGTCCGAGCCAAACCGACGTACATAAAATCGTCGTAATCATGCGTAAAGCTGAGAAGCGAGGTTCAGTGGACTGATCGGGAGAAGGATTCCATGGATCGCCCGAGGCACCATAATATCTCCCCCGAAGACAGTATGTGCTCTTCAGAATTGTACTGCTAGGCCCCGTCTCTTCCGCGCGCGATCCCAGTCTAGCTCGAGGTAACGTATCTCCGGGGAGTTTTAGGTGAATATTGCTCCATATGCACCGGTTTCCCAGGCTCGTAAATGATCGGGGTTGGCTGTCCAGATCTCGATGACCATTCCGCGCCTTCGGGTTCCTGAGACAGAGTCGGTGGTAGTCAGCAATGTGATGGGTTGATGTTGGGTCTATAATTTGAGAATGGGTACGACCACTTACTGTCTGGTGTAGCGAGCTGGTGTTGTCGAAAGGTAGTCGACTGGCGATTTGGCCTGAACGAATGGGCAACGGCATTAAGGACGTGCTCGGGCTTTGTTGAAAATGCAAGGAGACCGATGAGGATGGCCAAATCTCCGGCAAGGGCGCAAGGCCGTCCAGGCGCCGCACCACCGGGTGGTTGGCATACTCGAGGCAGCAATTGCTCGAACCACGCCGGCGGTCCGGCCACAGGCAGAGTGTAGCTCTCCATAAAGTAGCCGGCGATTGCGATAGGCTCTGCGCCAGGTCTTTGGACACGGCCGAAGGAAAGTCGTCGCCAGTCATGCGTTGCTTGTGCAACGTTCAACGCGCTGCAGTCGAATGGTACTAGGACATAGCCACTGCGCTCCGGATCCCAAAACATGCTGTAAGCTTTAGTTTGACGAGCGTCTGGCACCTCACTGGCGGTGGCACGGCGCAGAAGCCCATGCTGTGGATTTCCTGTCGCACCAGGATCCCAGACCCACCAGTTCGTGGTGCTGGTCTTTGTGAAGTCTTGTCTACGCTCCGACGGCAGCCAGTAGCCGTTGTGTATGAATCTTCCTGCGTGTTGTGGATCGTTGGCATGTTCGAGCGCAGAGATGCGGAACAGGAATCGCAGACTGAAAGGAGGTTGGGTCATCGTGAGGACGGGCAAAGTTGAGGCAGCCGCAATACAATGTGACGGTAGCCAGAAAGTTCACAAGTAGAACAGAGGCATACTTACACCATCGCTGCTGATGTTAAGGCCTCTCAAGAGAAGCGACATCCGAGCATGCTGGACCACGTTCCGAGCGGACAAGTGCGAGCTACATCGAATCAGATAGCCCACGGCATATGCATATTTGATGGCAAGCGCCCATCAGATATCGGAAAAGCAACAAATCGCTGTCGCCACCACGAGTTTAGCGCCTAGAAGGGTGGCGCCAGAAGGGTGGCATCTGGGCAACTGTAGCCCGGACCAGTATTTCTTACCGTCGATCAAGTTCTCTCAGAGTCGTCGAACTCCAGTGCCCAACCAGAGACTGCAGCTAACGAGCCAGGCTCTTCCTGGGGTGAAGTCTGCGTGAAGTCTGCACAGCATCCGAGAACGCAGGCTCGAGTGGTCACTGAGTGGGTCGAGATACAACCCTTGTTATCGCAATTCCTGACACTGAGGTATTCGTCACATGCGGCACGATCTGTGCCCGCGTTCTTGTCACCGCATGATTCTTTCCAACGGGCAGGATCTTTCCGGTTGTTGGAGTGTCCTAGTCAAAGAGCACAGAGATTCAATCCAAAATGCGATTCATCCAAATATTTCCATGGTCGCTCAGTTCTCGGTTCGCAATAACGGGAAATGGTCAGCTCCTCTGACCTCCGAAGTTACATTGAACAGAGCCTGGGTAGTCAATTCGACCAGCCGGGACGGAAAAAGGAAATGTCGTCTCGAAGTCTTCCCGGTACGGTAGAAAGGCCGGGGCCCTGGCCGGGTTAGGAAACGGATGTGGACAGCACAAGGGCCCGCACCCGTCAAGCCGTCCATCGGATTACGCATTGTTCCGAAGAATGCGGCTCTGCGGCGAAAGTCGGCCTTTTCAGAAGGCATATGGCGGCAATTGTTGTCAAATGGGTGGTGAGCGGTCCTTGCATTTTTGCCTGCGCTGTGGAGATGATGATCCCGTCGTTTAGCGAGCCAATAAGGATTGGTATCTGACCTGGTCTCAGTGAGGTGTGGTGAGATAGGAAGGGCAGTACCTCGACCATTTCATGGCAGTTTAGAAAGAGAAGAAAAGTTAACAAGAGTGAATCACAGGCTTGCTGCGTTTATAACCCAAGAGTCGTTGTGTATGAGGTGGTTCGCACTTTGAGCAAGATGCATTGGTGCCCGGTTAGTGGCTGCCTGGTTGCCTTTTTCTGCAAGCCGGAGCAGTTGGTCGAATAACGCAAAGCACGCTGCAAGGTACTCCTGTTCGAGATATGACTGGCAGAGGAAGGTCTGAGGGAAGTGTGAGAAGATGATCCGTCATGATCCTTTCCTTCGGGGCCCCTAGCAACGAAATGTGGATGAAGAATCGTCTGCAGTGGTTCACAGAGCAACATGGGCCGAGCTGTAAAGAATCAGCTTCGCTCCGCGAGTCAAAGTTCGTCTGGCAGGAGCTGCGCCAACAAGTCAGGTCGGATGTATGAGAGTGATCATGGAGATGCCATATCGCTAGATGATACCTCCTGACACTTTGTTAGGCAAATGTAGCATGTACACCTCCGGGATGAGGGATATTGAAGGAGAGAGATCGAGATGCACATGGAATGCAAGACCAATTTCGAAATGCCGATGTCTCGGTCCAGAGCAGAGTCAAGAAACAACTTTCAAGCCAATCGATGGAGTGTGGTAGCGGCTCCAAGAATTGAAGGCTCAACAAGCGGTGAAGAGGAAGTGCGACTCCAGAAGAAGAAGGGAGAAGGAAGAAAGAACAGGGTAGTTGGGATAGAGGTTGAAGAAGCGGGTACAGCCTTCCTGCCAGATGCCTTCTTTTCATTGGCTCTTGCCGCCGACTACAGTCTATGTCTGAAGCTGCACTAAGTACCAGGTACTCAGTCAGTGGAACGACGAGGCGGGAGACTGATGACCAACTACGAAGCACATTGCGCAGGGAAACACCCTCCTACGTAGTACTCCAAGTGCAATGCAATATATGCAGACTGCCATTGTCTTGTGGCTCGCTTTCAGTGTGGTATATATAGGTAGACTTGTTCAGACATTGTACACGAAGAAAAGGAACTGTCAACAAAAGATGGGTCAAATCAACATCATAAATGCCAAATGCGTACCCCTGTACATGCACGGCATTAGCTGTGTAGACCAACATGTATCGCTTGCTTGCTTGCTGTCACCGATCATGTTTTCCCAATCACATAATGCTCCCTATGAAAATGCTCCCCCAGAGTGCCATGCCACCAACTTAAAAGACGTCGGCGCATCCCCAGAACTGCTCCACATCAAACTGGCCAGGCGCCTTCCATGGCTCGTCTTCGTAGCTCAAGAAGACAACTTGAGCGCCCACGGTGGAGTGGATGCCCTTGAGTGCGGTTGCCTGGTTTTCGGGGCTGGGGCAAGCAGCACCGTTGCAGCTACCAGCATGGGGCCATCCAGACTCCAAAACGTAAACGGGCTTGCCGGAGCAAATACCGTTCATGATGTCAATTTCGGATTGGATGAACGAACCAGCCTTGTCCGCTGTGACGTCGGCGTTGAAGAATGCATAGAGGTTGGCACCGCACACATCAATCACCGAGAGGAACGCCGCGGCAGCGCTGGATTCTTCCCAGACAGACAGAGGCTCGGTGGTGGTGACGAGGCCAGTGTAACCGGCAGCCTTGAAGGTGCCCGCACTGGCCGAGATGAAGGTGGCAAGTTCAGATGCTGAGCAGTAACCGTTGAAGACGGCTTCGTTGCCGATGACGATCAGCTCCACGAGGTCGAAGCCGCCCCATGAGACAATATCGCTGATCTGTCCTTGAGCACCGGAAATGCCGGTCGACGAAATCCAAACACCGAGGATGATCTTGAGGCCGTTGTTGCGGGCAGCCGTACCGACATTTTGAAGGGCGCTGCAGTCCGTGCTGTAGATACGGACCGAGGAGAATCCCTTCTGGGCGATGACAGCAAGGTCAGTGGCAACAGTGCCTGCGTCCTTGCAACCGCCTCCGGAAGTGTAAGGAGAGTAGGTCATGGCCCAGGAGTTACCGTTGGCGCTGATACCGGGAGAGCCGCCGTGGCTACCACCAGATGGCTTGGCCGATGAGCTTGTGCCGCTCGCGGAAGCCGAGGCAGAGGCAGATCCGGACCATCCCCAGGAACCACCAGCACCACTTGCGGTGGTGGAGGCAGAAGCAGAGGCAGAGGCAGGCCATCCCCACTCACCAGCGGCGCTGCTCGTGGTGGTGGTAGCGCTCGGGGAAGCAGAAGTGGTGCTGGTGGTGGCGCTGGTGGTGGTCCAGTCAGCCCATGTAGCGTTCGAGGACGGGCTGCTGCTTGAAGTTGTGGTGGCAGCAGCGGCAGGAGTTGATGAAGTCCAATCAGCCCAGGTTGCACTAGTGGTCGAGGCCGCCGCAGGATCGGCAGGCGTCGGGGACCCTAGGATCTATTAGTTTACAGAAGATAGCATTAGTCCCGAGAATAGTAAAACTTACAAGTTGCAGCTCCGTAGGAGGTGAAAACCTCAATAGCACAGCTGTCCGCGGCAACCGTCCAGGCTGGACCGAACCAGCCACCACCAGGTGTGATGGTCGATGTGATAACACTAGTCACGGCAGCGGGGGTGGAAGCAGTCCAGGCGCCAGAGCTCGAGGTAAGACCCTTGACGTACTTGGTAGTAGTCTTGGTTGATTCCAAGGTGACAGTGGTTGTGGTCTCCTCGGCCGACCAGTCGCCCCATGTTTCGGTGCTGGTGGTCGTGGCAGGATCAACCGGAGAAGACGTCGTCCAGTCACCCCAGGTTTCGGTCACAGTGCTGGTCGATTCACCATCAACAGGCGACGAAGTCGTCCAGTCAGCCCAAACCTCAGTGCTGCTGGTGGTCGCAGGATCGACAGGCTTGGAGGACGAGGTTGTAGTCCAATCAACCCACGGATCGGCTGGAGTCGTGGTGGTCGTGGTGGTGGTAGTCGAAGTCCAATCCGCCCACGGGTCTACAGCACTGCTCGACGTAGTGGCAGGCTTAACCGGTTTCTTGGTGGTTGTAGTGGTGGTGGTGCTGCTGCTGCTCGTAGTGGTGTCCCAGTCCTCCCAAGCCACGGTGGTGGTGGTGATTGCGGTGGTCTTTGGGTCTACAGGCTTCTTCGTAGTAGTCGAAGTGGAAGAGGTCGTATTCCAGTCGTCCCAGGTGTCGCGAGCGACATTTTCGTGAAGTTTCGCATGCATGTTCTTGACATGGCTTGAAGCGGAAACCGATCCGATAACGGCTGCACCAGCAGCGGCAATTGTAACAGCTCTCATTTTGACGAGTTCCTTTGTTTTCCAATGCTTTTCAGGTATTAATGTGTTGCGTGCGCGACGTATTTCTGAAGCGTCGATGGTGTGGTTGTCAAAAGGAATGCCCGCGAAAAGAGTGGCGCGGTAGTGGGAGAATGTGAAGCGAAAGTCGGGAGGCGAAGCTCTGAAGCAGCTCAATTGACCATGGGCGAGCCTTACGAAGGAGGGAGAGGATGTGTGCAAACGACGTGATCGAGGGCATATAGCTGCCAGCACGGAGCGACGGGAGCAACTCAGTAGACGGGGGGGTCCGCTATACGATGGATCCAGAGTACTGTGGTACTGGCGCTAAAAGGAGATGGGGAATTAACCTCCAAGCAGCGGTTCGACTTATCATGGGCATTTCTTGGTTAGCCTGGGCAGCTTTTGGTATAGTTGCTAGTAATCGAGAGATGAGCTTGAGGAATGGTGATCCATCGCCAGTGGTCGATAGCTTCCATGCGAGACAACACCATCTTTTCCGAGGGGCCATATCAACAAGGGTGGTAATGATAGCAAGCGAGAATGGCCAGCCGGTCATGATCGTCAAGTGGCCTCGTCCTCGTCCGCATTGGATCGTGGATCATGACTTGTTAATCTTCCGGGCGGTGGTACTCGCGCCAGTAGAAGGGTCGGTTTGACTGTCATGGTCAGCACAATGCACACGGACGTCGGTTGTTGACTACTGGCGGGATGTGACATGAGCGGCAGTTCGGGATGGGAGCATCATGGAAGAAAGGCCACCAGGCCAAGTAACAGACCAGGGGGCCAAAAAGATTGCGATCCTGAAACTCTCGGCCACAGCCACTGACGAGGAAGGGGAACTCTCGCAGGACCAAGAATCACCAAGAATAATGCAAGATGAGGCCAGACTGCAGAATCCCCACGCACGGAAATTGTGGCCAACGATGGGTGTTAGGGGAGTTCTAGCTGGGCCAGTGGTGGGTGAGGCGGCTTGTCGATGGGTGGTCGCATGCAAGCAATAACAAAAACCGTGAAGAAGGAGTGAAGTGAGTGGTTGAGGAGCAAGGAAAATAGGGGGCGGGGTTCCACACGCGGAGATTTAATACGACGGAAACCAACCTCATCGGGTCAAGTGCAAAGCTTGGTTTGACACCTTTAAGATTGCCAGGCACCCACCAAACACCCACCATACAACCCACTATGGATTATCTGAGTCCATCTTCATTTTTCTCATTTCACTTGTGTCTCGTCGTCCCTCTTTCTCACCTCTTGGTCAAAGAAAATCAACTCCTGCCGAGCAACACACGCACTACTCTGGGCCTGCAGCCCATAAATTCTTCTTGGTTCCTGCCCCTCTTCAGAACACCGTCACCATGACAATTGGTCACGATCTGTAGCCTCGTTCAACTGTGAGGACCTCCAAGCCCCAGATACCGAAATTGACGTCGTGCCTCAGAAGATGGCAACTTCGGTACTTGCTAGCATGGAGATCAGGGGAGGTGTACTGGCCTTGAGGAAAGAAGGCCTCGAGCACTAAGTTAAGTACCTAGGTAGTAACTAAATAGTCACGGCTCAATCGAGGCTGGTGAGGCTGGCTCGTGCAACCTGTCAAGTCCGAATATCTTCTGGAATCTAGCCCTGGTCTGCCCTCTCGTGCCTCTAGAACACACACACCACAGTACGGTGTACAAGTTAAATCGAAAAGCACCGACTAGGTATGGTTCCTTGTTGTGCTTGTCCCAAAGGGAAACACTCGACGTCATCCGCCGTTGGAAAAAACCTCTTCTCGGCCATATCAATCAAAATGTCACCCGTCAATGATGCCGCCAATCATTTGACAGGCGGCACCTCATTTCAACTTCCTCGATGGCTCAACCGTTAAGTTACCAAGCCTTCTAGAAACACGGTATTCATGAAGCAGAAAAGCACTCATAAATCTCCGAAAAAATGACTCGCATTGCCAGGAGTCCAGAACCGCCTGGACCATGTTCTTGTGAAGCTCAAGCATGCCTCTCTAGCTACCATAATTAACCATACACAGTACATCCAGACCGTCTTATCGCGCATCTGTCCATGTACGAAGCCTCCATCAGTCGTCATATTGCGTCAAAGACCTATCTCTCGTGCTGTTCGCCATACCATTAGTCCTCGTAGGTGGGTAAGCCTTCCTTGACACCTTTCTCCCAAGTAGCCTTCCTGCCCTCCACGTCCTCGGCTCTCTGGTCTTTCATCCAGGCGGTATTGCGCACAAACTTCTCCCGAAACTTCTCGCTCTCGGATATCCGTCCAACTTCAGACGACGTTGTGCTAGGTTTCTCTACAGAACTGCGTCGCACGAAACCGAAGTCGTTTTGGAGCAGAAGCTTGTACGACTCGGGACTGATGAACGCCGTTTGCTCATCAATGTGATCAAGGTCTCCGTAGACCTCTTGGTATGCAGCTTCAATGTTGGCATTCTGAGGAGCGATGTTGCGCCGGAGGGAAGGGGCGCGCATTCGTGACTGATCGACCCCCTCGGTCGCATCCGTCATGGTGTAGGATGCAACATAGTACTGCCAACGAGCATCGTCTGACAACGTGTCGCTGTCGAAAGTAGCTTCCTCTGATGGGAACAGGCGAATGGTGCAAAGCCTATCATCAGGGGTCTGTAACGCATATGTAAGTATGGCATCCAAGTCAGGGAAAAGTCAAACACGTACGTAGCTAATGCGGTAGACCGAATCATCCTTGGACAATCTCTCAACCTGTTTACGATATTGGATTTCCTGCTTTCGGGTCGTGTCGGGTCGCTCGCGATCCTTCATGAACAAATTGGTAATCTCGACACTCTTGTCCTTAGCATCGCCGCCGAGGATGTTCATGACGAAACGCAAAATGGCTGCGACCAGGCGATCAATGGTGTAGAGTTGCCAGCCGCTCTTGTTGTAGTAGCGTCGCAGTGTCTCTTCAAGATGGTTGAGATCGCCGTGGCCCACTAAAATCTCTTCGCACATTTGCAGGATCTGGCTGTAGTAGTTTTGCTTGTCTTGAATGCTGGGGAAGAAGTAATCCGGACCTCGGTCAATCATGCGAAGGTCAATTGCTGGCTTCACTCTTCCACCTACACCTTTGTGTCTTGCAACGGCATCTTGCACATTTGGCTCATTGAGTTTGATAGCCAGCAGTCTGCTGTACATGGTCTCGAAGAGTCGGAAGAAGCAGTAAATGTTCGCATTGGCGTAAAGATTGAAGGTGGTGTGTGGATATGGCTCGTCCATGGCCAGGTGTCGTGCGGACAAATCGCTGTTAGCGACATTGATCCATGGATGTTGAGGTGCCTCTGCGACTTCCGAAATTGCAGCGTCGTCGTCGAGTTCCATCTCACTCAAAGCTCCCGGCATAGGTGTCGACTCTTTGCTCCCTGACGCAACGCTGTCTTCTTTTCCATGTCTCCGCTCAAGTGCAAGCCTCCTAAGCCAGTCGGACTTGCGCTGTGATTTGCCTTTGGCGGGAGGATGGGTGTCGCTCTCATGGCCGTCAATCACATCATCTTGATCTCGGTGTCTGAGGGACTCGGTGTCCAACTGCTCGTGGAATTTGTCTGGGTCCAGCCCGAAGAAGCGTATGAGGAAATCGGTAAACCAACCACGAATGCGCTCCTGTTCTCCACCATTGAATGGTGCGTTACTGGCCTCCAACGATACGAGTATCAGGCGTGAGACATCAACAACCACGTCGAGGTCGTTGAAGGTGTACTCCAATTGGTGCTTTTTGGTGGTAATCCCATTCTCGCGATTCTTCTTGGCTTCTTCATACCTGGCCTGGATCTCACTGGTCAACGTCTTCTGCTGAAAGTTCTTCTTATCGAGATTTTTTGCGTTGATGCCTTGGTGATCGAGACTCTTCCAGAACTGTTTGTGTATCTGGTCGCGCCAAACCTTCTCCCATTCTCGTTGAACTTGCTTCCACTCTTCGAGTTTCTGCTTCAGCCTATTGAGAACAATGGGAAGGACTGCAGTGGGACGCTCAAACATTTCCTGCATCACACGGGCTCCAATTTCGCGGCCATACACCTTCAGGATGATTCGTTTGGGAATGGCTGCGCTGGCACCACCAAGACCTTCTGACAAGACAAAGGCCGCACGGTCTGCCTCGCTCATTACGCCAATTTGTTGGACGAGGGGCTCCATGAGCTGGATGGTTCGTTGGCATGACTCGATGTGGAAATCATAGTCATGGCGCTCCTCTTCGATGCGGTGCAAAGCTTCCTCGTACTGGTTCTTGCGGTGCGCAACGAAACCCGAGTCTTCAGATGCCCAGGTTGGATGAGATGCCCATACATCGTTCAAAACCTCGTAACACATGCCATCGCGACCTTTGCAGGGCTTGTTTTGGTCACGCTTGGGCAAATGACGATAGCTGGGCCCAAGTGCACGACAATGTGAAAGATTGACTCGTCCAGGATCGGATCGGACGCGCGCCTCGATCACTTCGTCTTGCTCCTCCACACTGAGGAAATTCTTGAACCAACTCATGAGGTCGGGATTGCCACCAATAAAAGATCCAACTCTGTCGGTAAGGGTGTACTTGTCGATAAGATCTTGACTGTAGAGATTAATGAGTTTGAGGAACTCGGCATAGCTGGAACGATTGCCAATTTGTTTCTTTGCCCGATCGAAAAATGCAAGCTCCTCTTGACTGGTGGATGCGCTAGGGAAAGGCGGCAATGGTTCTGGCAGCTGAGGTACGAGGGTTGGAGAAGTGATCACAGTGTCGGTGGGAGGTTGACGCTGAGTCGCGAGTTTGGGACGCTGCATACACATTAGTGACATGATCCAAGGTGAATTTGAAGTGAAGATGCTGGCGCTATCTCGGAGGCACGTCGAAATGATGACACAACATACCTTGCTAGCATTGCCGACTTGAACTAGGCCAGCCCGTCCTCCTTGTTGCAGACTTGTGTCGGCAGCCGATTGCGCAGCGACCTGGTTCACAAGAGTAGCTCCCGGGCCCCCACGACGCTTCTTGTTGTCCTTGCTGGTACTTGGAGGGTCAAATTGTCCCATGGGCGGCATTTTCGAAGCAGGTCTCGGTGTTTGGGCTTGAGGGAGCGTACCGGCGGCATAGCCCACATCGCCTCGAACGTTACTGGTTTGTTCCTCTTGAGCCATGGCTCTCGCAGCCTGCGCTTTGCCGTGGGCTGCAGACTCAGGCAGAAATTGTTTGAAGTCGTCCAGCAGGTCTGGTGCTGAGATGAACAATTGAGTGACTTGTGCGTAAACGTCCTGAATGGGCTTCGACTCGCGTTGATAA
The DNA here is from genome assembly GCA_035928285.1 of Vermiconidia calcicola. Classification (NCBI taxonomy): domain Eukaryota; kingdom Fungi; phylum Ascomycota; class Dothideomycetes; order Mycosphaerellales; family Extremaceae; genus Vermiconidia; species Vermiconidia calcicola. The sequence continues at coordinate 27,160 of JAXLQG010000029.1, forward strand.
GTCTGCAGAATCTCGAGAAACTGCTTGTAGATTTCAGGCTGCTGCGCAAAGCGGTTCTAAGGACAATGTTAGTGGGGGTTACCAGGCAGTGATGGCAATTGTACCTTGATCTTATTCACATAACTGATTGCATGATTGAATTCAACGGGGCCACCTCGCTGCTTCAGATCGCCAAGAGAGGAATTGCCGCCGAATGAACCAGATTGTTGATTGTAAGGGCCATTTTGCCCTGGTCCCGGACTGACAGCCAAAGTTGGTCTTGCAGAGCCGTTAGTCACCGCAGTGACTGCACTCTGAAGAGTCGAAACGCCGCGCTGATCTTGTTGAGTCATGGCGCTGACTGCTTCGTCGATCGGTCTTTCGTTTTGCGCAGGTTTGTATCCCGACAGCTCGACCGATCTTGAATCAGGCGAACCTCCCAGTGCTTGTCCCCAGCCATGTCGACTTTCGAAAGCGTCCTGTCTCCCTGGTGGAGGAGCTGCAACTTGGGCCATTCCTGCAGGTTCGAATTGCGTGCGGCCTCTGGTCTGAAGGGACTGTGTCATAGTGCCGCTAGGGGTGGTTACTCTGATGGCATCCGGATTGTCATCTGTACCACACTCGATCCGATATCCAGGAGGGAGAAAAGTATTGAATCCCTGGATCAGTGCGGGATGCCCATTGAAGAGGTTAGATACTCGCTCGATGACTCCTGGTGTATCGATGGCCTGGCTCTTAAAGTCCTTCATGATGTCCAAAAAGCGGTTGTACACGTCGGGCTGATCACTGAAGCGCACTTTGACCTGATCGAGGTAGCTGAGAGCATCGTTGAGGATGGGTTGTTGGCCATGCGCAAGCTGCGCAGGAGCCGGCATTGGAGAGGGACCGGGCATGAAAGGTTGTGCTTGCTGTTGAGGTGGTGCACCAACCTGCTGATGCATAAATTGTGAAGATCTTTGTGGTTCATGTTGCACAGGGCCGCCAAAGAGACTGCCTCCTGTAGCAACAGTTGGACCACTGTGCTGGACTGCACCAGCACCACCATTTGCTAGCAAGCCATTTGGACCATGAATTGAGTTTTGGACCTTGGAAGCCACAGGCTGGTGAATGGGGATGGACCCAGCATGGCTCTGTACAGGGCGTTGTTGCTGGTGCTGCTCCTGGTGCATGCGCTCCATCTGTTCTCGCTCTCGAGCATCGCGTTCGCGCTCACGCATCATCATCTCCTCTCGTTGTCTTTGCAGTTCTCTTTCTCTCAAGTCTCTTTCTCTCATTTCGAGCTCTCTCATCTCGTGTTCGCGCATTTCCCTCAAATCTCTTTCACGGCCAAGATATTGAGGTGAGTGCTGAGACATAGAGTGTCCCAAAGGACCCATTGGGTGACCTTGAGGTTGTGACGGAGGTGGTTGGGTGTTGTACTGATGTTGTTGTGGGTGGTTAGGGGGGCCTTGAGTCAAATCCGCAATGGAAAGGCTGTGACTCCCCGAGGGCTGAGAGTGATGCTGATGGTATGACGAAGGAGGAGGCAACACGTGTGGAGGGGGTTGAGCAGAACCGCTGGGACTGTTAGACACGTTCAAGTCAGTCGGGTATGAAAACGGCAGGTGCATTGAAGATGAGAGTGATGCACCTAGGCTGTTGAGGTGAGCAGGAGAATACGTACCCATAGCTTGGAAATGGCCTGCCTTGCGGCTGCTGCTCGTTTGGCGGAGGTCCCCCTGGACCACGCCAGTGATCACCAGGATTCTGATTCATTTTTGGACGAGTCGGACGCGAAGGCGTAGATTGGTGATATGGTTTGGTTGCTACTGAGGTCTGGGCTCAACACATCTCGTAGTTGGAGTCAATTGCACTGATAGCACAAAATCCCCAAATATCGACAGGTGGGAAGACTTGGTACTCAGCAACGAACAAAAAGGCACAGAAGAAGCCCAACTACTCAAGAAGAGAGTCGTCGACACCTGCAATTGGACTGTGTTGTAAATGGTGACTTTGGAATGAAGAATGAAGCGAGTCAACGCCAGGGACAGTGCTTCTCTAGAAAATGACGATCAGGAGTTTTGGAGAATCGGGATAGTTGCCTTTTCAAGATTCATCTCCACGCGAACATCCGGGATTGTGCATGTCAAGCTTGAGCCTTAAATTCTACCTGGAGGAGCTGGAGGTACTCGTACAGTGTAGTACCTATCTGGTGCCTAATCAATTCGATGTGTTCGCTGCTGCTTAGCACAAAGAGCTCTGGTGATGGTCTCGGTCGCCCTGTCTCGATGGATCTACAGGGGCCACTCTCTCGGATCCGAATTTTGGTTTTGGTACCGCTGGTGACAAGCTCTTAGAAAAACTTGCTGGCTAGACTCATCAAGCCTGAGCCACCACCACCACCACCCTGGCTCTTCATGTACATCTGCAACGCCACTGGTGTGAAGTTAGTAACGGAGATCATGGAAGAATGCCGCAGGGCAAGACTTACTCTTGGCTGCCTGGTTGACGGCTGATTGTTTGTCTGTACCACCCGCCACGTTCCCTTGACTGTTCTGCTGGTCGAACAACTTCGAACCCTCCTGCATAGCCATGCCTACGATCTGGGATTGTGAACCAGAGCCGCCAGAGCCTCCGCCAGAAAACATCTTCAGTGCTTGCATGGCAGCTCCAGCACCGAGACTAGAGGCATCATGCTGCTGGCCGCCGCCTCCCTGTTGATAGAGTTGTTGATGGCTTTGTTGAAGTCTGTCTTCATCAAGATCCTCCGATTGAGCACTGTGCTTGTTGTTGTTGAGGAAACCCATGGCTTGTGAGAAGATACCGCCTTCTTCCGAGTTGCCCTGTGCCTGAGTGTGCCGCATAACCTCGTCTTGATCGATGTCAGCAGAGCCAGATCCTCCGTAGCCACCACCAGAGCCGCCAGATCCTTGATTGTAACGATCACCACCACCGCCACCATAGCCTTCCGAGCCACCACCGTATCCACCTTGATCCTCACGGCCATGACGACGGGGTGGCTCATCACCATACCCCTCCTGACGACCATAGCCACCTTCTTGCTGACGACCATAACCACCTTCCTCCTGACGGCCATAGCCACCTTCCTCCTGACGACCATAGCCGCCCTCCTCACGGCGATTATGGCGAGGTTGATCACCGCCATAGTCACCTCCTCTGCCCTGACTATCATCGTAGCCACCACCACCACCACGACCTTGTGCATCATCATCATAGCGCTGGTTTTGATCGTAGTAGTTTCCTCCACCTCCGCCTCGACCTCCACCTCCACCTCCATACTCGCGACGATCGCCTTCGTAAGACATGCTGGATTCAGTCAGTGTTGGGCTTGCTGGTAAAATGAGATTGAGAGAAAGGTGAGAAACAGAGCGAAGAGTAATGCAGTATGTCAGATTCCACTTGATCTGTCACTGATGATACCCCTAGGTGAAACCAGGGAACAAGTGAAGCTGGACACGTATTTAAATGAGAGTGATGAGGCCAATCGACGTCACCATCGCAGAACTTGGCAGTCTCCCCCACCACGAGTAAGCCCACTAAGCTTCGCTCGGTTCATTCCGGAAACGCTTAAGCCCTCCACACCGACTCACCAGCACCTGTGGTACCCCATACGTGCCATACTACTGTGCGCCGACGAATCACATCGATATGGCGGATTCAGGCATTAACGCTGATATTGACACCACTACGAGCACCAACTCTTCACAATGCGCGAAGTGCGGGACAACCGGCAATCTCAAACGCTGTGCGAAATGTCAAACAACTCAATACTGCTCCCGAGAGTGCCAGAAGGGGGATTGGAAACATCACAAACAAGCATGCAGCAGGAACGCCGCAGCCAGACCTGCTTCTGGCTCTGCTACGTCCACGAGTGCCGGTAGAAACACTATGCCCAATACCAGCACGCAAGGTCCTTCCCAGGCACTGTCTGCAGACCTTTCAAAGCCGTTTACCGCCCTCAGCGAGAAGAGGTGGCTCCACGACCGACCAGAACAAGACGTGTACAAGCTGCTCATCGATGCCTACCGCCTGCGGCTCGAAGATGACTACAAATTCAGCGGGGATGTCGATGACGATAGCATTTACGGAGGAGCTCCAAATGGGTATGCTGGGTTTCGGCGATTCCTGCGGAAAGTTGAGAAGAAGGACGGTCTGCTGCCGCAATGGTGGTCTCGGGAAAAACAAACTGCATGTGAAAGATTGGGACAGGCTTCTGGTTGGAGTGATCTGAGCTGCGCCATCGAGAAAAGCGACATTATGGAGCACTACGGCAGTGCAACTATACCTATGCAGCTGAGAATGTTTGGCGAGTCTGTCTACGGGCGTGGGCCAGGTGGTCAGGACGGGTCTGCGATGCTGCAACTTCAAGTGATGCGTGAAAGTGGCCCCTCCATGCACAGCAGCAACATCGATGTGAGTGGATTGATGAGGTAGAGATTTGTCCCTGGTCCATGGGTGAAACGCGCTGTGGATTGGATATGATTGGATAGTCATGCCTTGCAGCATCTGAACATCGATGGTGAGCTATCTGAAAGCCGGTGTGAGGTGTCAAGAGCTGTCGAGCAGATGGATGCAAAGATGCCGTGTCTGCCGCATATGCTGAATTACGGATAGATACTATAATAGATCTTGGTTGTTTCCTCCATAGGGATGAGATAGCAGAGATTTAAAAAAGAAAGGTCAAGCCTCGAACGGAAAAGCGAAAGCAATGAATGATGCTCCGATCCCGGCGGCCTGTGTCCTATGTCCGTGATGACGTCGCCTCCGGAGTTCGTGAAAAAGAAAACAACTTGACTGAACAGACTCCGTACTAGAATAGTCGCTCCAAAAATCCTACCCTACAACAATTGTAGGAATTCGCCTCAACCGTTGCGTGTACCATCATTTCTAAGGAGCACAGTACTACAAAGTACTACTCGAGAAGAAAAATGTCCATCACCGCTCCAACGCGACAAGCTCTCCGCCACCTCCGACACCTCTGTTCTCTCGAGCCCGTCGCCACACGAGCACAACCGCGCGCCCGAAGTCAGTCGACACGGTCTATACAGCATGTCCCGACATTCCAGCAGCACAGAACCATCAGCACGACCCCGAGTAAGCGCCAGGAAGCTCGTCCCTCGTCCCCCGCTACCGCTGGCGCCAACACCAACGAGACCACCGCTTCTCTGCCCGACATAACAAACTATTACACCCTGTTCCCCAAGACCCTTCCACAAGGCCCGCCTCCATCTGGCACGTTCAGCGTTCCCCTGGGCCCACTGAAACGCGAATTTTTGCAGCTGCAGTCCCAGCATCATCCAGATAAATACACGTCGCAGCCAACTGCGCATCAAAAATCGTTGGCCCTGTCCTCCTTGCTAAACAGCGCGTACAAGACAATTTCAGACCCACTCCTCCGCGCAAGATACCTGTTACATCACAACTATGGCATTGATATCACGTCCGAGGACAATAGCACGCACAGCGGGTTGACCGACCAAGAGACGTTGATGGAAGTCATGGAGGCGCAAGAGGCCATCGAAGACGCCGAGACTCAAGAGCAGGTTGATGCCCTGAAAGTAGAGAATCAGGCCAGGATAGACGAGGCTGTCAAACTGCTGGGCCAAGCGTTCGAACAAGAGGATGTCGAGGCAGCAAAAAAGGAATGCATTCGCCTGAACTATTGGCGGAGTCTACAACAAGGCCTGCATGACTGGGAGCCCGGGAAGGAAGTCAGGTTAATCCATTGAAAGCATACTGCTTGATCTACCATATAACCACCTAGGTACTCATTGTTAGGCATAATATCGGCAAGGACAAAAATAATCATGGCTCCATTAGCCCTTGCCCAACCATCGCCATTTCATAACCAATATTTCGGTGTCAGAACAGCAATCAGTCAGCCAGACCTTTCCCATCACGATACGCCAATATCTCCTGCAAAGTTGTGTTGCGATTCTATCACGCCTTTCGATTCTCAAACATCAGACTCGACCCTCTGGGTAGCAGGTCGGGTCTGCCACTGCTCTCGACAATCCCACTCATAGACTGTTTGATGCTGTTGCTCAGGTCTGGCATCAACTTCCATTTGGACGGCTCGACCATGACGCTTTTGGCCTCTCGCTTGCCAACTCTCGCTTCCTCGTCTGCCCTCTGCTTTCTGGAGGTATGCCCAAGGCGTCCGGCTTCGAACCTCATCTCTTCGGCGAGATAGTTGGTCCATTTGTCCTGTTGACTTTGTGGCCAAGTCACACTGACAGAGAACACCTCTCGATCAGGATCTTCCAGCATGGGACTTCGGCCTTGCTTACGCTGGGACAGGATCAATCTGTCGAGACCACAGAAATTCTCGGTGTAACCCCAGGGTCTGAATTTGCCATTCTCTCGGAAGAAGAAGTTGACGCCAAAGTCTGTCCAAGTGTGCTCGTAGTTCATCACAGGCAGAAAGCAGATATCCGACATGATGTTGCACATCCAGTCTGGCACATGGAGCACGTTCTCCAGGCGAATTGTGTGGCTTTCTTTGTTTCCCGGGGCACGACGTATCTTTATTTCGACCGTTCCAATGCCTCGAACGGCAACCTGACTTTGGTCGGCAACTGTGAGGACGTACGACTTGAAGGAGACATATGTTTTGAAGGCAGAACGATCGATGGCAACATGGACATTCGAGGCTGTCGAGAAGATCCAGTCATAACACTGCTTCTGCTTCGGCTTCTTGACTGGCATGCTGTAGGCATTTCCGCGTCGGTCGGTGTAGTAAGAGCTAGGATGAATGTTGGAAAGCGGCAGATCCCCGCGTGGATCAAGTCTGAAAGCCATTGTTTTCGGAAGACGTGCGTACAACGTGACGCTAGAAAATTCATCCAACAATACTCGAATAAGGCTGGGACAGCAGTTTGGTCCAACGGCAATCGAACAGCGAGTGAAGATTGGGATATAATTGCAATCAGGGAAGGACCTCACGAAAGGAGTGGACGGCTAGCCAAAAGCCCAAGATTTCCTCACCAGAAAGCAGATGATTTGAGACTGCGAAAGCCGAAGTAAGGAGTTTGTTTGAAAAGCATTGCCACCGAAGGTCTTGAAGAGTGGGCAGATGGCTCCTGCTCAAGGAGCGAGCACAATCACTGCAACGTAGGAAGTCACCATCTTTTCGAGGCAGTCTCAAGCATCTCATGTCAGCAATATCTGCTATTGTCACTTGCAGTCGAAGGCAATATACAAACCTGGCGCACGATACCAAATGACCGCTGGATATCAATCAGCTAGCCACTGGTCAAATATTCACAAAACACTCCTTCAAAGGCGTATCAGGAAATTGGTAATTTTGCAGATTATGGAGGACCACCATATCCGGACTGATGAACAGACTGAGCAATGAGCCTTTATCCGGCGCATGGCGGTGTGTTGCTCGGCATTATGCGCTCTCGTACTGTCCGAAGGTGTGCATGCAGAGTTGATTGGACTGACCGGTGAAAGCAAAACTTGTTCGCAGACGAGAGGGAAAACGGGCGTACCTGACTGCTGATCGAAATCTGACCCAAGGGAGTCTTCCACAACCACATTGCTGGGTGTCCAATGGTCATGAGCGTATGATCGCCTTCAAGCTGGCTACTGGAGCAACAACCAATGCTTGAGTTATGCAAGCACCCCCTGCTGGCTCTTTGGGGCGTTCGATGAGCAAACCGTTGAGACAATCGGTCGATAAGAAGTCAGATGCTCCAAAAGTCTAGATTCACTCGGTTGTACTTCGAATTACGAGAAGCTGCAGGCCACAGTCATGGAAAGTACGGCACTTTCGTTTCATGGCCAGTCAGGCGCAACCTCCGCGCTGTTAGGAGCAGGGCGCTCGCGTTGCCACTAAGCTCACCGGCGCTTAGCACCACTCTCGCCACGAGTTGAAAGCGGTGCTGCAAGCCACGGGCGACCATGAGAGGTACGATTCTCCTGCTTCTGAAGTCAGGCTGACAGGCTACGATTGTCGGAAGACTCCTTAAGTATGGGCAAGTCCCTGGAAAAGAGTCGTCCATCGCCAATCTCCCGTTTCTCACTCCATATATGTCTTCGAACGGTGTTAATGCTCAGCCTTATCCATGAACGGCGGTGTCTTGAGTTCCGCGAAGCCCCACGAACCTCGCCTATCCCAGAGTGGCCCAGACCTTAGGCTGACTGTCGCTAAGAATGCTGACCGGTTCGGCATTCTTCCGCCTAATGCATCGCACGAGTGCCCCGTAGCCGATGCTGGTAGTATTCTGCAGGCCCCTCCCTGGCGGCCATCAATGTACGTTCAGACAGACCCGTTTTCACTGTGACGATCATTAACAACCTCTTCGTTGTCAGGGGACCTCCTGGGCCCTCCAGCTGCTTGCCCGTTCGTCATGGACGTGCCTGGGCGCGAGGCGTACAGATCTTCAATGACACGCTCACAAAGGACAAAAAGAAGAAAATCCTCGTCTCCAATGAATCGATAGCAGCCAATGCAACAGCACTGCTGGCGCCCTCCACTTCATTCGCAGGACTGCCCGGAGCTAGTGGCAATGCTGTCAATCCCTCAGCTGATGAGTCTGCAGCAATTGCCCCGCTGATATTGCTCGTAAAAGAGACGCGCTCGGCTGCAGACAAGTGTGCCCAAAGCAAGAGCGGGATTCACAAACACTTTGAGAGGATCACCTGGGCATTCAACCGCTACGCGCAAAGCGTTGATGTTTTGATTCAGCAGCATCCTGATACTACTGCCATTGCTTGGGGAGTTATCAGGATGCTCGTCACGGTAGGTCCATGTGGACGTGCACCAACCGTAGATTCGATTAACACAAATCATATAGATTGCTGCCACGGATCAGAACACCTCAGAGAGACTGGGGACCGCACTGTCTGATATCGTCGACATCATTACGAGATGTGAGGACTACCAGAATATTTACCCGGACGCGGCCCGCCTTGAAGATATCACTTCGAAATTGTACGCCGAGGTCATCAACTTTTTGGTCCGCGCCAAAAAGTACTATTCTACTCATGGCGCGATGCGAGTTGCAAAAAGCACCATTACTCCGTTTGAGGTCAAGTTTGGGGCAATCTTGGACAAGATCGAAAAACTTAGGCATGAGGTGCGGGACGAGGTTCAGCTCCTGACTGCAAATGGTTTGTCTCGGCATTGATGTGGACGTTCGCATGACTGAACGTCTCTCAGATCAGGCTGTTGGGTTGGAAAACAATGCGAGAATCTATGGAGGTGAGCACAGCCATCACATCCTTGATCCTGCCTGGATGCCGTAGGTTTCATGCCTGATCTGAAATCAATCACCACGCCACAGACATTCTCTCACATATAGGGCACGCAAAGCAGAAGTGGCTGCTGGATCAGCGGTTGCTTCAAGGTATGGCTGGCTATTTCCAGGTATTGTGTGAAGTGGAACTCAATATTTGCTGCAGAGAGCACTACACAAAAGCGAGAAGACGATCTTCGTTCAATCCGATATTGGCTTGATGCCACCCATTTCGACCATTTGAGGCGAGAAAAGCACTGGCAGGATGGGACGTGCGAATGGATTATGGGACACTCGACTTTCACCCATTGGCTGGATGAAGGTACTGGTCCATTCTGGATACATGGCATCCCTGGTGAGCATTGGATGAGGTTCTGAATGTCGGTTTACCTTTCTGACAGTCAGCCAGGTAGTGGTAAGACTGTCATGTCCACATTCTTACATCAACGACTCCAAAGTACCGGTCGTCCAGTCGCACAATTCTTTTGCAAGAAGGACGAGGTGTCGAAGCGAAAGCCCGCGTTCATCGTTGCGACACTCCTATCTCAGCTCTTAGACCATCCGCAACTCGGCAAGTATCAAGATCAGATCGCTCCACTCATCATGAAGCAGTACAATAGGAACAAAGACCTTTCGAAAGTGTCGATCGACGCTCTGTGTGCGCTTCTGGAGTCGGCCTTGTCAGTACTACCTCCTGTGCTGCTGATCATTGACGGCCTGGACGAATGCGACTCCGAGGATCTCTCTCGGAGCTTCCTAATCGGCCGCTTGATTCATCTCTCCAACTCAATCCCTGGTGTGAAGACCATCGTCACTTCTCGACTTGAAGATCCATTCGCGGAGCTCTTCGAGTCGGTTAGCTGTCTAGAAATGTCAAAACTTCATGTGTCCCAGGATATTGAAGCGGTTATACGACAATCAGTCGAGGCTACGCCTCGGCTGCACTCCCTCAAAGACAAAGTGATATCTGCTTTGGTAGCAGGTGCTGACGGGATGTTCTTGTGGCCGGAGTTGATGCTGGCAACTTTGAAGAGAGCGCGGAATCGAAATGCGATCGAGAAGATGCTGGCCAACCTTCCTGTTGGTCTTCGGGAAGTCTATGAGCATATCCTTGTATCCATTGGCAACAGTCTGTCAAAAGAAGACCTGCAATATCGGCGGGCAATCTTCAGTTGGGTCACGACTGCAGCGAGACCCATGACCCTAGCAGAGCTATCGGTTGCATTAGCCATCCAGACTGGATCGAAGGCTCTCGATGAAGGCGAGATCATCTTGAGACTGGAGAACGACATCAGAGAACTTTGCGGCCCGATGCTGACGATAACTGAGGGCAAAACAGTGCAGGTCGTACACATGTCCGTGAGAGATATGCTGCATACTCCTGGCACCACGCCAGGTTCCGGTAGCGACAACGAGAGGTATCTGATCAACTTTGCTTCAGAAAGAGAACATGCAACTTTGGCGGCCTCTTGTTTGACATACCTCGCATTCGACGAGTTCCGACACGAGAAGATCGTACATCGCTCACTTCGCTCAAGCGAAGAGCTTCTGGCAGTCACCCAGGACCACATCATGCTCAACTATACAGCTTCGCACTGGATTGACCATGTCTGCGCTTCTTTGGATTCTGGCATTGAACTTCAACGTCCGATCACTGACTTTCTCCAGAGTGAAAATACATATATGTGGGTTCAACTGATTGGTGCACTCAACAAGCGACATGAAGCCAATTTTTCTATTCACATATTACAACGTTCCAGACTCATCGACTGGGCACAGCATTGCAGTCTGATGGAAGATAGCGCCTTCAAGCAAATTCTGGAAGATTATCTTGCTCAGTCATACGAGTCTGGGGTTCGAAAGCTACGATCAGCTTATGGAGACGGTGACAGCCGAGTTCTGAACAGTCTCTTCGGCCTTGCTTGCCTTTATGATCACGAAGATCGGTTACGAGATGCTCAGGCCATTCATGAGAAGCTGATCGAGTCCGCATCCCAGACGAATGACCCAGCAAAGAGAATCGTGTTCGAGAATTCCTGCATCGAATTGGCCTGTCTGCACCGAATCAAGGCAGAATACGATCGTTCAATTGAGTTACTGCACCTCGTACTAGACTGCACAGACTCGGAGCAGTGGACACAGGACGCGCAGAGCGCCGAGGCAATGGCAGATCTCGGCGTGGTGTATCGGTTGAAAGGCGACTTGATGAAAGCTCGGGAGTTCGGCGAAAGAGGCGCGGAAGGCCTCACCATGACTCTGGGCCCCTCAACAGTACTGACGATTCGGTATGTCATTCAACTGTGCCGGACATACTTTGAATCAGCCATGTACGAAGACGCCAAAAGTCTTTTGGAGGATACTCTGCGTACATCGGAAGAGGTACATGGTCCCAACGAGTCGGTGACGCTGCACGGTCGTGACTTGCTTGGAAATATTTTGCACAAAACTGGCGAACTGGACGCGGCTGAATCACTGCTCAAGGAGGTGCTGGGACTCATGAGACAGCAATGGGGTGAAAAAGGGCGGAGCACTTGCCTGCTGAAAAGACACGTTGCAGATGTGCTCGTTGACAAGGCCGCCTTTGGAGAGGCTCTGGGCTTATATCAGCAAGCTTTTGACACTCTCGTGGTCCTGCTTGGGGACGAACACCCCGACACACTAGCTTTGTCGGCAAGCATCGCAGAATGCCACAGGAAACTGGCACCACCAGCGAGAGTGGAGGGTAAGGAGCGAGTGGAGGGTAAGGGGGCGTCTGCAGAGAAGAGCAGAGGCGAGTCTGGTCAGTTCGAGGAGGTCGCTGTGCACCATAAAGTCGATATGGAGCAAAGGCATGAGTTCGCCACACAGAAGAAGGACGCTCTCACGTCGTCCTGGGTTGAGGTATTGGCGTCTGATGCTTCGTTGGATGTCAAGAAGCTTCCACCTTTGCCGGAAGAGAAAAAATTGGCTGTCATGGTTGACTTGGAGGAGGTGGTCGACTTGGAAGCTACTCCGGTCCTCGTGGGATGTTGATGCTCGCTGATGCTCACTTTATGAAGTTACGAAGTCACGATTTTTGGACGAACGTCTGGCGCAAATCTCCATGGAAGGAAGCAGGATGAGCACATAATTTGCAGCGTTGTCTCGCGTGGCGCGGTTCTCGTCGTTAATAGCTGGCGGTCACTGGAAGAAGTGCACAGGATCCTCACGTGGTTTGCGATTGGACCAGTACCATCCCAACGAGAGATCAGGTTCGTTTACAAATGGACCTTCCAGCTGGCGGCTAGAGCGAGTTGAGGAGATATGTGTCTAATTACGAGCACTGATGGCGCTATCTCAGTCATCAGAAACCAAACGAATTGTTGCTTTTCAACCAGTTTGACAGTACCAATGACGAGCAGAGTGGCTGTACTCTCGCCCTATCTGCATTCGTGGATACTGAACAAGATGACTCTGGAGAATCCAGGCAGAGTATGGAGATCAACATGTTTGTGTTTGTCCCGAATTGACAAAACGACGGGGAAAGGGGGGAGTCTTTGAGGAAGGCAATCAGTCACATACCAAATCGACCCGATACGCTTGGGCATTCTAACGCCATCCGATATTACCTGTCAATGTTATCCCTTCCTTGGCCGACATTTGGATGATTGATCTTCTCTCTCCACGGTTACTTGCCGCTCACCGGCGCCGCTGGCCGCCACACCGACAAGCTCCTTGAACACTTTGACCGGTAAGACTCATAAAAGATGGGTTTACCAATCAGGACTAACAACGCTTGTGTGTTAGCCGAACTCATCGAGAGTATAAGATAAGACGTGAAGTTGCAGCTCCTCCAACATCACATTCAAAGGAATGGAAGAGAACGTGAAGATGTCGAGCTCGGCAAGCGACCCAATGTATGCCATTCAGCAGATCCCTGGAAAAGGCAAAGGACTTGTCGCCACACGAAAGATTCCGATGGGAACTCGCATCCTCTCTGAGAAGCCCATCATCAGATTTCCCGAAGCTGCGCCTGACAGCCAGAAGCTAGAAGCATCCATACGCCGGCAAGTCGATGTGCTCACTCCGGCCCAACGACAATCGTTCCTCTCCATGCATAACCTTTATGCCGACGATGGTGGGTCGCAGGAGCTCGGTATTATTCGAACGAACGCCCTCCCATTTGGGGACAACGAACTGGAGGGTGCAATTTTCCTCGACGCATGTCGTATCAACCATGCCTGCGACAACAACGCCCAGAAAAGCTGGAACGAGAACATCAAGCGCCACACCATCCATGCATTGCGAGATATCGAGAAAGATGAAGAGATCACAATTTATTACATTGCTGTCGTCAACAACCGCGAAGCCCGCCAAGAAGCTTTTCGAAGGAAATTTGCGTTCACCTGCTCGTGTCGTCTTTGCTCCTTGCCACCGGATCAGAGCCAAGAAAGCGATAGAAGACTGGATGAGATCCTCAAGCTGGATGGCCTCATCGGCAGAGATGGCCTGATGGGGATCTTGTCAACGCCACTCCGTATACTTCGATACGTTGATCAACAGATCTGTCTCTATAACAAACAAGGGCCGAATGATGTCGGTCTGCCGAGGGCATACCTCGATGCTGCACAGATCGCCATCGCCAATGGAGACCTGGCCAGGGCACGAATATTTACTGAGCGAGCGGCCACTGGGTGGACTATTCTTGAAGGCGGCGACAGCTCGAAGGTGCTTCAAACCAGAGCTCTATCCCAGGATCCCTCGAAGCACCATTTTTACGGGATGTCGACGAAGTGGAAGACAGCTGTGGATGACATTCCTGGAAGCCTTGACTCGACACAGTTGGAAGACTGGCTGTGGAGGAGGGAGAAACCAAAACAGCCCGGTCAGCCGGCGGACCTCCGCAATCGCACGACATTCCCAGCTTTCACTGACTTACCAAGCGAGAGAGACGTTGATGCCGAGTTCTACTCGTCTGCAATCACTGGCAACGCCAGGTCTACTGGACACGGACAACCACGATGGCATTGGCTTTTCCTGGCCGAGATTGTTGACTTCGCCACATTGGTTCGCCTGCAGATGGACGTCAAAGATGTTGACGGCGCGACGGTGCCGCTCTTCTTCTACACGGACGGGCGCGGCAGCGAACTGGCACCTTCACAGGTTCGGAAAGGGTACACCATCGCAATTCTCTACGCGCAGCATCACGCCTTCATGTTTTCTGAACCGGGAATCCGTCATGAGGAGCCGACGAAGCTCAAGGTATGTATTTTGAACTTTTCATCTTTTCATCTTTCACTTGCACATCATTGAGACAACAACCTCTCCCAAAGGGTTTGACCTTCCTTTTTTTTCTAATTAAAACACTCAGGTAATCACTAACGTATATTTTCCCACCCACAGATCTTCCCACTATCGCTGAGCGAGTTGCTAGAGTTGAGCGACCGCGTCCAACAATTCTCGACGGGAATGAATGGTACAAGGACTTGTCACGGGTGTGGTAATGTGGTAATCGCGCGGCCTCCTTGAAGAAGTGTGCCCGATGCTCGCTTTTCTGGTACTGCAACGGAGTAAGTCCCGTTCCCCCATTATCTGAGCCCCATATCCTGGTGTATCGGACAGGGATGGCTAACATCATCATCATTACGATAAAGGCTTGCCAGAGCACTGGCTGGAATAAGAATGGCCACAAAGCAGACTGCAAGCTCCTCAAGGATGCCGATTTGAAGGGATTGTTTTCGCTAGACTGGGATAATTTTGAACGCCGTGTGGAATTTCCCCTGGTCACTGGAACGGTCTGATTAAGAGAAGGCTTGGGTTAACGTAGTGATGCTAGGCCTAAGCGAACATTTCGTCATTTCGTCATATATGAGTCTACTGTATTGATTAAATCGTGAAATTATCGGGACGGAAAAAGTCCGACCTGTTTGTCGGTTGGGACTTCAATGGCACCACAAATCAACTCTCGTCGGCCTTGGACCGTTGCAGCAAGTAAAGTGCGCCACCAACCAGGTGCAAGCTACCAGTCACCAACACCTGCAAACCGCCTCTCTGAGAGCCGGCCCTGTCTGCATATTCCAGTGCTTCTTCAATTGAAGGCAAATACCTGGTGCTTGCACCTGGTCGCATCGATTCCCATAGGTCGCAGTATTGCTTTGGAAGCTCTAGCAGTGAGTTGTCCGGAGGCTTCAAAGTCTTATCTAAATCCCTGTCAGTACGAAATGGCGAAGTGCCCGGAAAATTGCCTACCACGTCGAATTTTTCCGTCACGCCGTTCCTGGTAAGTCGTAAACACCATCTCGGGAGATCGTATGTCATTCCGCTCAAGCGCCTTCGCTAAGGCTCTCAATAGCGACGGTCCGTCTCGCTCTTCCGACACATGGGAGAAAATCACCATACATGGAGATGGAGAATCCTGTTGGCAACCATCACGGACAGAAGAACTCTTTGTCATCTCAGCGAACCACTCAACCGCCTGCCCTATGCTCAGTTCGTTGTGAGCTCCATCGAGATACCAAGTACACCTGGGGGTTTTGATAACCTCGAATCTGCCAGGCCATGAGAAGTTCTCAATACCTTTTTCGATATCTTGCTTGCTAAGCTTATTCTCGTCAATGGGGCTCTTTTTGGAGAGAAAAGCGTTGACGAGCGCGATAGCCAAGGAGCAGTTGATTCGCTGTACCTGCGGACGCAACGCATTCGCATTGCGAGGCAGAGAAGGATCGACCGAGACAATGTCAAACTGAACGCCCTTTTCAATTGCCCGAGATCGCAACACATTTTCGACCGCGGGCATTTGTGGAGCGGAGAAAGCAAGAGATCCCTTCTTGAAGATGCCTGCCTTGTGCCAAGCCACATCCTCAACTTCGGGACCTAGTTGTGCCAGATGATCCAGTCCAATGGTGGTTATTCCGGTCACGACCGGTGCAGAAACGACGTTCGTAGCGTCATATTCGCCGCCATGATGAGTCTCGAAGATAGCAGCTTGAATACCCTCTCGACAGAAGGTATGAATGGCTAGCAATGCTAGGAACTGTAGATACCGAGGCTGTTTCTCAACCCCTGCAGAGATTCTATCCTGGTGTGAGAACAACCGGTCCCAGACCTCGAAAAAGTACTTCGTGAACATCTTCTCTGAGATAGGTTGCCCATTGATTTGGATCCGCTCTCGAATGCATGTAAGATCAGGTGAAGTGTACAGACCAATTTTGTTGGGGACTCGGGTTCTTTTGCCCCATTCCTGTAACAGCGATCGGGCAAAAGCACAAGTACTGCCTTTGCCTTTTGTGCCAGCAACGTGTACAATGTTCAAGGCTGCTACGTCGGCGTCCTTGAATATTTGTTAATACTGATATTATCGCGCCGAACAGGAGCCTTAACGACATGCCGTGTAGCCAATCTTTTTGAGCCAGTCTCTCATGCCTGTGATGCTCGGTGTCCCTCGCAAAGACGAGCGAGCTTCGGTGAACGTCTTGTCGGCGGAGTGCAGGTTGGGAATGGCATTGGCGACATGTCTGGGCCTTACAGACCTCCTCCTGGTTTCGAGGAGTTTCAGCGCGCTCTACTCTCAGTGAGTGGAATTCGTCAGATGACCAGGTGGCAACGGCCAACCTCATATGTTCTTTTAGAGCCCATTCCCGTAAGCTCTTGCGACATGTCAAGAACCGGCACCTTGCGGTCGGTGGGTAAGACGTGGATGGTTACTTGGGCGCAGGATGCCGACTGTCGCCCGTAGCACAACGAGAGAGGACGTGCCTGCGCGCGTCGAGTGGCCAATCATACTACTCGATTCTACGATCACGTGAGTGCTCGGCAAACATGCCTCTATGGGCGAGTCCCCACAAAGCCAGCCTTGTCAGGCATCGAGGCATCGAGGCATATCCGAGGAAGCTTCCTTTCATCGGACCTCCAGTGTCTGAACCGAACATGAGAACATCGGCTGAGGGTAGCTATTCCACTCCTGGCATTTTCACCACGGCACAGTCATACACCCATGCGCCGGAGATGCATTTTGGTTCACTCAGCTAATAGTGGATGGGTTATCCGCACACACAACGATCAGAAAGTTACCAGTGCAATGGTTGGTCTCAGACATCAGACCCTCCAAGGTTGGTGGAAATCTAGGTGAGCAGGTTCCATGCCCCAGGCGAATCATCCCGCGTATGCTCGCTTCGGAAAGACTTTCTTGCTTCTCTTGGTAGAGAGGCTGAAGAAAACTTCATCAATACCATGGCTCATCCATGAAGGTAAATCACGTCTACGATTCTGGTAAAAGAGTATCATGGGGAATTGCATCAATACTATGCCGCGAAAAGCTGGAAGGTAGGGCAGTGTCGTGTTGTCCCCTTTGCCCTTCTTTTTAGCTTCCCACAGAAGCTGGTGGTAAGGCCGTCTTCTGTATGCACCGATCGTGGTCCAGTCTGGATGATACCTGTGAATTACCGCATAGCATGATAGGTATCTCTAAGGAAGAAAAGGAAAGGAAAGGCAAAGAGGACATCTCGGATCAAACGTCTCGGGTCCCATTTGAGGAATTCTGCCGCGCTTTCTTAAAATGATGAAGGATTCGTCACGATGCCCAACGATACTGGTGTTTTTTTCCAGAGTCAACCAGTCACTTCACGAGTCCTTGCTGGAGCGTACCAAGGTACAGTAACCCCCAGGTCCTCACGGAGCATCTGATGCCGCTGTCCACTAGTCTGGTGAACCAAAGTTTTGTCGTCGGCACAGGCACCACAGTGAGGACCTGGAAAACTCTAAGAACCTACTCCGAGTATATATCCCATCGCCGTCCCTCGCTCTTTCCCCGTCACATCAAGACTTGCACCATCTTGCTATTCACGTCCTTCACACATTTGTCTAGCCCACTTGCTTACAGCACTCCCCAATCCAACACCAAGCCTTGGTCCCTTCTTTCCACGCACGACACCCTCCCTATCTATCCAACAAGCAAACACCCTCACACTTTTCGACAAGATGGACTCCCTGACCAGAACCCGTACTCCTCCTCCTCCTCCTCCTCCTCCTCCTCCTCCACTACCACCTACACAGAACTCGCACCCCTATTCCGCGTGCGGGCCAACGATATCCCCAACATCCCCCTGCCGCCATCTCGGAGGCCCTCCCAATCGTCCTTCGCTTCCGCCTTCGACTGGTCCTTGCCGACCTTCTCCCACGCTTCCCCAGTCAACGACGAGAATTTAAGCTTCCACGCCTCGGACGCCATTGAGGGGGACGTCCACCAGACCATGGGGCTTCGATTCCGCGACGACAACGATGGTGTCCGCCACGTACGCCCACCTCTTATGCGTACTACTAACATTGATATCGACGGTGTCCCCCTTTCCCGTAACGTGGCCACGTGGACCCCACCCCGCGGCTACTACGACTACTCCGACGACGGCGACGGCGACGACGACTACGACTACGACTACGACTACAACTACTTCGACTACAGTGAGCACGAGACGGACTCCGGTGCCAACGACTCTGACTCCGAATCAGAATCAGAATCAGAATCGTGGTCTACTTCAGCCAATGCATCAGGACCGGCAGCTGACGCTGACGCACAGGGGACACCACAACCACCAAGGCCTATATCCCCTCCTGTGCCCTGCACGGAAGCAGAAGGACGGCGACGACGGAGGATACCACTACGGGAGGGCCCACACGATGAAATCGTGCGCATGGTGCCCGAGCCGGGACGGATCCTGGATCTGGTCTGGTGGCCTGCTGACTATCCGAGAGATTTGTTGGAGGATTTGTATAAGGAGTACAGGTGACTATCTTATGGTGCAGGTGGTGGAGGAGGTGGTGGTGGAGGAAGTCAGCGGAAACTGTACTGGACTGGACTGCCTTTTATTGCAATTTGAGGTTGTTGTTTTGAACCAGAGATGGAAAGGGAAAGGAATCTATCCCGTACTGCGCTTCTAAGGATGTGATTGTGCTGGATGACTACGAAGGGCAACTTCAACTTGCGATTTCAGCTTCTAACTTAAGTGTGGCTTTCATATTGTCACGCTCGGGTCAGGCTGGCAAAGGCTAGGATAATAAACACGCTGTATTTACTTCCGCCGGACGAACGAGGTTCAGCTTCCAAGAAGTCGTTTCTTATATTTTCAGCTCTTTACAGCCCGGATATCCTCCATCTTGCATCCTAAGGTACTCTGCAAATCGAAAAAAGAAACGCTCAAACGCAGAAAATCATGGTGGCCTCTTTTCGAAAACGACAGCTTTTTGAGACCTTCCAACGCATCCCTCACCGTCAAGCAGCCAGACAGCCACACGGTCAGCCGTAGACGAAAGAAATGCAATCCGTCCCCCGTGCTGATATCCTGTCCCAACATGATGTCGTTAAGCCCGATTTCCTCCCAGCTCAGCTCAGCTGCGCGACATGCGCATATCTAGATCGAAGAAAAATATCTACCAGCTCGTCATCGGCCTCCCGAATATTGGTGTTGTTACAGTGTCACATCTGCATATGCACATCGTCTTTCTCCTGCGCTCTATCTGCGCCACCTTCGCTCGGCGCCATCGTTTCACTCCTTAGGCGCCCCCTGTCGTGGTCATGGTCCATTTTCTCATCACCACCACCCGCAAGCTGGCCCAATTGCGGTTGTTGACCACCCTGGCCGGCCGGCGTCCTTCCAAGCCGTTCGCACCACCCCTCCGCACTGACGAGCGTGTCATTCACAACGCGACTGACCTGCGTCATCATATCGAGACCCTCCTGCGCCAGAACCATGACTCGCTTCCCGCTCTTGGCTGCTTCGGATGTGCTGTCGTTCGCACTGGATGGTTCATCATTGCTCGACATGTTGGCCACGGTGAACCGCTGGGGTAAACTGATCAAATGTCGGTGGACGAGATCCCTCGCATTCTGAGGTAGGGCGCCACCGGCATAGTTCGACACGATTCCCACCACGTGCTTAAGTGTTTGGAGGACATCGACCTTCAAGGCGGCAATACGCGCTGACAAGGCCGCTTGCCGCTGTTCTTGTTGCGACTGGGTCATGCTGGCGAGTGACATGGGTGAGGCGTGCTCACCAGGCGTGACGCCCTCGTCCCATCGCTCGAGTAGGTCCTTGATGTTCTGAATGGCCTCGCCGAGTCGACCATTGGCCCAACGTAGCCAGCTTAGACAGTACCGCAGGCTTCGGATAGATTCATCGCTCATAGCAATGCCAAGGCCGCTGGTGGAAATTACGAGTTGCTGCCGCCAATTTGGAGGTGGCTGACGTTCGCGAGACTGTAGCACGATTTGAGTCTCGCTATATGGGGGAGAACGGTCACCAGGGTTGTAGGCAGGAAGGGTCTCGGTGTATGCCATTTCCGAGCTGGATCGTTGCGTGGCACCGGGAGTGATATCTGCATAGCCTTTCTCCACGTCTGGAGTTTGCGGTGCGCCCGTCGAAGACCTGCTGTCGCGTTTCGGTTGGAGTGCCCATCGCAGTCCTCCCTCGACTCCTGAGATCCTGGCTACCGTGCCTGCAAGTGGCAAGCCTACATTTCTCTCCGTCCATTCTGCGCCTGGAATGTATGACTGTGTGGTCTTGTAAGCCGAGAGTGAACCATTGATAAGACTTCCGGCCAGCGGGTATTGACTGGTGAACAGGCGGAGGAGAGGTTCGGACTGGTCGGAGCCGAAGGTTGATTGAGTCTGGAAAAGAGTAGGAGCAGGCTGAGACTGTCGGGGAGAATGATATCCTGATGTCACATGTCAGTCACACAATGGCGGCTACAACGGGCTATCGCTGGGATGATCATACTTTGGTGTAGGCTATTGAGTGTTTCAGCAGCCTCCATGTCTTCAGCCGACATACCAGACAGCACACTGGCAGCCCTTGTTGAGCGCTCGTCCGACCTCATCATGTCCATGTCGATCGAAGCGGGTTTGTGCGTGTCGGTCGAGGAGCGCTTAGCGGTCAGAGGAGGAGAGAAAGGAGGAGGAACAGCGTAAGGAGGGTTTGGGGACTGTGAGTCCATGCTGAGAGTGAAGTGTTTTGGGACAGAGGTCCGAGAAGAGCTCTTTCTCGAAGTTGGTGAAGGAATGACTTTGGCGCAGTCAATGACCGCTGAGGGAGTGAATAGTTCTAGGGACCGAGGTAGAGTCTACATGTCGCATTGTCGCATAAATAATTGAAGTGGAAGACCAAAAAGACGGACAATGCGCTGGTATATAATAGTGTGGGCAAACGGCGCAAATATATCGTCTGAATTGCGCTGAGGTCCGCGAGAAAAGGCGCAGATAGAGTAGAAGGGTGGTGATGAGGGCTCTGCAGGAGGAGAATCGAGCGAAGAGGAAGAGCAGCAGAAAGCAGAAAGCAGAGCGGAAGTGATCACATGCTTCGTTCTGATCAAATCAGCCATTCCTATTGGTGGATTCGCCCCATTGGGTCATTGCGACTTCGGTAACGAGTCTTGGGGGGAGCGCCTACTACTCCTAAGGCTAGCACCCATACCACCATCACCACCATACCCATAGTAGTCCCATACCGTGATCGGGCCCAGGCGAGAGTGGACGGGCAGTACAGACCACAGACCCCGTAAAGAGCCCAAGAAAGTCCCTTACAGCAACGTGACAGCTCATAATTCGGTTATCGAAATGGGGACCTTGATGCCATCGCACAATCGTACATACACTACTACGGTAGTAGTACTGCATGTGCTCTTTCTTCGACACACTCACGCCAAGTCTCGTAGTTATTGCTTCATGACATGCCGACCATAGCATGTGCTTATTGCTCTTTGCTGGAATCTTGGATTAGTCACGACTGGTTGACGGTTCGGACATGATGATTTTTCCCCGGGTTCGGAGCGAGGAGTAATACTAACTACTTAGTACTTGTACTATGTTAACTTAGTGCCCACGATTCTTTCCCTTAGCACATCGACGCGCATCTTAGCCTGATGACCCAAGAAGTCATGCATGGTGATGGCCAATGCCTTTTCGATCATTGACGGTTGACATGCTCAACAAATGGTAAAGAACTGCTTCTGAGATTCATCTTGGAAGTCTCGTCGCCCACAATTCCGGCAGACTTGAGAGAGAATGACGCGGGTGATACTGAGTATGGTTGCAGCATAATTCACGCCAGGGCACCTGCGCATGTTCCATGACAGGATCATAATGTTGTACACGAGATAGACCGTAGGTATATCAGATCTGCTACCCTGCAGCAAGATTCAGATTTGTACCTAGTCGTTGTCAATAATTACTAAGTGAAAATGGCATCTGGACGGGAGTAGTTGAGTAGTTGCTGTGTTGCTTCCCTCGGCGACTGCGGAGAAATAACATGAAATGCGTGATCCAAATCCCTGCAGTTCGTGATCATTTGAAACGCGCGTTTCAACGCTGACGTCCACCTCTTCAGCCATGCGCAACGAGGAAGTCTGTGATTGAATCCTTTCGCCGGAATGGCAATCGTACTGTGCATTGAGTACAACAATAAAAGATGAGCCACGGGTAACAACACCATGGACCCTCAGCAATACCATGGTCAAGCCCAGCCTGCAGACCAGACCACCCGCACTATATTCCCCAGAGGCCCCGTATTTGACCTCGAAAACTTTTCAAACCGCGATTTCATAGCGAAAGACTTCATCGAGTCTCTCACGGAGAATGCCCAAGCTTCCAGTCGACGGTCGCAAGGCGGCACCGGCGTCACAGCCTTCGACCCAAAACCTCTCATTCGTACCTTCGAACAGGCCTCACGACGACTTGACGAACTATCCGGTGAGCTAGAACAACGTGAAAATGAATTGTCGGCTGCGGTGAGAAGAGCCGAAGCACAACATGCGAGCAACACAGAAACACTGGGCAGAAAGCTCCATCAGACCATTGAAAGCTTCCAGAAAATAGACACCTCCTTGAGGTCCGACCGGGGTGAGAAATGGGGCGGTAATGTCGCTGTCGAGACCGGTCGTCGACTAGAAGAGCTGGACAGGCAGAGAACAAAAGCACTCGATGCGCATTTCCTGATCGAGTGCTGGGACGAGGTCAGCAACAGAGGAGAAGTTACACTGCTCGAGAACCTGAGGAGGTCAGGCACTGGAGAAGGAAAGATCAGGTCAGCCAACATAGCCCGCCAACTCCTGAGGATCAGTCAGAGACTCGATCCAAAGAGCCATGCGCAAGCCAATGGCGTCTCCAAGGGAGGCGGCGTCACGAACGGCGTGACAGGGAGCCGCAATTTCAACACAAGAGAGGTCATCGAGAAGTTCATTGAAACGCTGGAGAACGACATGCTCAAGCTCTTCGACGACTTCTACCGCCGACAAAACTACGAGGAGATGAAGAACTGTGCTATCGTCTTACAAGATTTCAATGGCGGTGCTTCGGTCCAAGCCGCATTTGTCAACCAGCACCAGTTTTTCATCGACAGAAGCAACCTGGTGACAGAAGAAGTCGGCGGTGACCAAGAAACATGGATGCGCTTGTCTGATCCCGATGCTGAATTACCAGGCGTCGAGCCTGGATTACAGTCGTTGATAGACGATGTCAAAATTGTCGTCCAAGACGAATCGGCAATCATCAAGAAAGCATTCCCTTACCCAGAACAAGTGCTGGGCAAATTCGTGCAGAGAATCTTCCAACAATCCATCCAGCAAAGACTGGAGCTTGTACTGGAGAAAGCAGAATCGGAATCCACTTTGGCGTACCTCAGATCT
This sequence comes from Vermiconidia calcicola, assembly GCA_035928285.1. Taxonomy (NCBI): domain Eukaryota; kingdom Fungi; phylum Ascomycota; class Dothideomycetes; order Mycosphaerellales; family Extremaceae; genus Vermiconidia; species Vermiconidia calcicola. The sequence goes on from JAXLQG010000029.1 coordinate 51,012, forward strand.
CTACAGGCTGCGAGAAGTCATATCAGCATTCTGATAGAGGACCTAAAAGTGCACGGATTGACAGAACATCCTGAATCCGTCACCTCCCAGACGAGTCAACTGCTCGATCAGCAGCTCGATGAACTATTCACCCCATATTTTGGCGGAGCAGCATACATTGACAAGGAGAAACACAACTTACAAGAACTCTACAAGTCACTCCTTTTCAAGTTCGAGCTCTTCCACTCTCGACGACAAAAGGAACCTAAAACATACCTCGCATCACTTCGCAATCGCGGTCAAGAGTTGTTAGCATCCGCCCGAGAAGCTACAGACGCCTATGTGAAAAGCCTCGACCTGGAGAAGATGTCTTCTACTCAAAAACGAATCCTCCTCTCTGTTGCCGGTCTTAAGGACACCGACAAGGCTCAACCGGACGTTGAACTCTCCGAAGCAGACGGACGACTTGACGTCGCAGCCGCGAAAAGAATGCTCAAATGGCTCGCCGAGGGCGTCAGACGTGGCATCGAACTTGGTGGTGGAGCAGAGACCCCCAAAGACGTCGCGGCACTACTGAACTTGATCCTTAAGAACCTGCTCGATTCATATGTCGAAGTCGCTCTCGAAGCCGCGGCCGACGCCGCTTCGTCCGCAGAGAACACCAAAAGGGAGCCTGACCTCTCATACCTAGGCAGTTTGCGCACGGCAGTGCATATCACACATCTAGTGCAGAGCTGCATCAACACCCTCCTCATCCCGCTAGCCAGTACCAGTCTCACGACCCGCCGAGAAATGGAGAAGAGCACGCGAACCGCCGTCTCCCGCGTCGAAGACCAGATCAACACCATCGAGCAGCAGACCATCGACGGAGTCCTCAATTGGACAGCCAGGCTCCTCACGAACCAAAATCGAACGGACTTCCGGCCCCGCACAGAGACAGAGGTCGTATCCCTCGAACAGGCGCAAACGTCCACCTGCGACAGTGTCTGCAAATTTTTGGAGCTCTTCCACGACACGGCGTCACAGTCCTTTGACGGGGCCAATCTGGACGTCTTCCTGGCCGAAGTCGCCGTGGGTTTCCGCGCACAGCTCCTGCAGCACTTCACCAAGTACCAAGTCAACCGGATCGGCGGGGTCATGCTGGCTCGCGATATGAGTCGATATGTTCAGCTCCTCCGGTCGTGGAACCTCGACGACACGTTCAAGGCGAGCCTTGAAGTGCTGACCGAGCTGGCCAGTATTTTTGTGTTGCTTCCCGACGCGCTGAAGGAGAGACTTCGAGGCCAGGTCCTTGGTAATTTGGGCAAGGAACATCTCAGGCCGTACTTGCTCAAGAGGGACGATTATATGGAAGTCGGCATGCAGTCCTTGCTGCACTCGCTGTGAACGAACTGAGTACAGCCCGCGAGTGTGTGGACCGAGTGGAGTGATATGAAAGTCTGTTTGTGTTTTTGTGCGCAATTGAGCCGTATCGCGTGGGCGACGTGACTGCTATATTGCAAGAGTGGTGATGTTATACAGTATGTATTTACAGCAGCGTGGCTCCTCCCTCGAAAGGCTGCAAATGATACCCCGTGCCTGGTCTTCTTCAAACCAAAAAGTTCGCCCTCGTTCGCCGTCCATCAGAAAGGGGATCCAAAGGATGTTCGCTGGCTTCTCCTGGTCTAAGGACCAGACAGCCAGATGACCACCGCATGCGCGCCCGAATTGACTATGACACGCCACCCGATGCACCCCTTGACCTTTCCTTGCTGCTGGACCGCACCTGCGCTTTCTTTATCACGCCCACGCCCGTGATGGAATCGACCGTTCCTTCATTCCAGCCGCCGCGTGTGCATTTTCCAAGTACCTGGTATCCGTTCGCATCTCATTTTTCGCTTCGCTTGCCCAGGTGGACCGATGAATGTCTTTTCGGGCCCGTCATCACCGCGACGTCCGATACATGTTCGTTCGGTTTCCACATGTCCGCAATCTCGCGCCACACCCAGATCAGGCCCGGGGAGCTGTCCAGTGCAGCGCAGCAGCGCTGACCGGAAGTCGAGTGTCGGTGTCGTTCTTGTCGTCTATATTTTGAACCCATACCCAGCCATACAATCCTTATACTTCCCCACCAGACTCTTACAATCTTCCTGCGGATCGTCGGCCCTGCTGAACAGCATACACTCGTCGCGCGCGGATTTCTCGTCTTTGCAGACACAGCACGGCTAGAAACCCCGACAAAAAGGAGAGTGTTAGCGAGGGCTTTTCGTTCCGTTCTCCCGTGCCTTGTTTATTTGTCTCGCCGATGGAGCACTCTTCTCGAAGCGTCCATGGTATGGAATGTGTAGGGGCATCATGCGTACCTTGACTTTCTCCCCTCCCGCCGCAGGTTTCACGTTCGACGCCAGATTACTCGGTGTGGAAGGTTGTGTTACTATATTTTCAACAACGACACAGTTAGCTATCATCTCATTCTCGGCAATACCACAACCCCCATTTCCCACCTGCCGCAGTCATGACACTCAGCGGCAGGAGAGAACAAAGACGTACCAGAAGCCGGTTGCGCCGGGGTTGGCGACGAACTGAACCAGCCCATTGCTTTTTTATGTTGCGGCGAAGGAACTTGCTTGAGATCCGATCCCGTCCGAGATACACGCCTTGTAAGGAGAGTAGATCGCTGTGAAACCGAGTCTATGGTTGAATGGCGAAGCTAGATCGAAACGCAAAGCAAGCTAGAATACCGAGATACGTCGCCAGGGTTGATGAGAAATCCAAAATCCAAGACGGCGCATGATGAGCAATTCGAGTTCCACTACGGAGATAAAGATGTGACTTTAAGCCGCGGGAATTGGAGAACTTCAGCCTTGTGGATTTAAGTCAGCATCACGTGAGGAGGCTGAGCCTTCTCAACGGCACTCCCTGCTCTGGCTTGTACGGCACGATTATAGTTGCGCAGGAACAGGTGAACAGTGGCAGGTTGGTCAACGTGATATACCAATACAATACAAGGCATATAGCAGGGATCAAGAGATAAGCCACCACCTTTCGACCTGCACCAAGAGTCGTCACTTGCAGCACTTTTCCGCCCCGTCTTGCAGAGCATCTTGCAAAATCGATCAACTGTAACAAACAGCGTGAACATGGCGCACTCCATTGCAGGCAGCTTATCTCTTCCGCTTTCTGCCCTTGTCTTCTTCCTCCACACCACCTCTCCGATCTTCCTTCTTAGCCTTGCTCTCCATTTCGTCCCAATCTTCACCCTCGTCACTCAAATCACTCTCAGCGTCGCCCACATCGTCACTGGCTGATGCATCTTCGTCAAACTCGCTATCCTCATCGCTCTCAGATTCGCTGGCAGCGAGGTCTGAATCACTCATCTCGAATGCACTCTCCTCTTCAGACGCTTCATTGTCTTCAGAATCGGTGTCAGTATTCAAAAAGCTCCAACCTCCATCTTTGAAGAACTGATGAGGATCAGTGGTGACAGTCTTCATAATGGTGCCCCAATTCAGGTTCAGTGGTCCTTCGGTAAAGGCAATGTCGACACTGTCCAGCCACTCTCTGACTCGATCTAAAGACTCGACCGGAATAGTGTTTACATGTGTTGGCGCTCGGTGATAGTCCTTGTAGATAAAGACCATGTCGAAGTTCTTGAGACCGAACTACGAAAAGTGTTAGCAGCTGGGCATTGTCACAGACGTAGACGTGACGTACCTGAATTCTCTCCAGATGAGCAATTTCGATCTCGTCAAGAGTAATCACCGTAAAGGGTGGTTCAGTCAACTGAACCAGTGCATCCGTAGTAGGCGCCATAAGCACATTGCTACGGAAGGGCACGCCATTGAAGCTGAGTTCTCGGAACGGAATGTCGACCGCAATGTTGTACTCTCTGGCCGCGTCCGAGATCTTCTCGGCAAAGCCCTTGAAGAGTCGATCAAGTTCCGCTCGCCGTCTTCGTTCCTCTTGTTCTTGTTCGAACTCTTCCTCGTCGCCATATCGGTGCTTGCGCTTGCGATTTCCGGTTTCATCAAAGGCCATGTCGGTAGCCTCTCTGTAGAATTGCACATCTCTGGTCTTGCGCTTTCCAATAATGATGGGGTTCTTGAGGTGAACATGGATAAGCACGATCAATTCGCCAACACACGGTTGGAAGAACAGGTGCTTGACATTCGAGAAGACGACGTCGACATGATCGTTACGCAATGGCGACAGATATCGAAGACCGTTTTGATGAATCTCAACCTCCCCAGGGACACGCTTGCCATCTTGGGCCGGTCGAAGATAGACATCTGTAAGCTTAATAGGTCGACGATTGCGGATCTCAATCAGCTTGTCTTGTTCAACAACGTCTTCCATCTCCTTCTTCTCCTGCTCGCGACGGACAGCAGCCTTACGCAGTTCGGTGATCTGTGCTGAGACCTCCGAAAGACGGTCTTGGTCCTTGGATCTGACCGTCAACGATCGTATGAAATGCGCCTGAGGATCTTCAAAAGGTTGATCATCCTTTCGTCCGACACCCTGGCCTGGAGATAGAAAGTTGAATCTCAGGTGCGTGTACTCGCCCTCATCAGACTTGCTGACATTTTTGATTGTGTTGATGTGGAATGGTACAGGCCGACCCATAATGGGGAGGATGACAGTAGAGGCTTTGGGATCGACCCACACGATCATATCCTTGACTCGTGGAGGTAGTTGGACGTCTCGTTTATAGGACTCGAACTTCTTGAATTTCTTCTCATTTTCGCCATTCATGTCGCCTGTAGCTTCGGCATACTTTTCAAGACCCTCGCGCTGTTTCTTCTGAGAAAGTTCTCTTTGATGCTCTCGTCGGCGGGCCTCTTCCTCTTCTTTGGCGTTTTCCCCTCGGTTTGCACCTCGAAGTCGACTTGACTTGATATTCGAAGCTGCGATGGCACTAGCACCGGCCTTCTTGGTTTTTTCTTGCTTAGGTTTCGTTTCCTCCTCATCGTCCTTGAAGTAAAACTCGATCGAGTCGAGATCTGTAGATGCCTCTTTGGTAAACACCACAGGCTCACTGCGAGTCACTCTGACAGTATCGGTCAAGACTAGTGTATAGCTGACGCTTCTCTTGTCTTGGGGTTTGTCGTTGGTAAGATCAGAGAGACTTGTGGTGAGGCTGATGGTCATGCCATCCTTGAGAAGCTTGGAGTTCTTGCCGTTGAGGATGAATTTCGGGTCACGCACTTCGATTCCGATAGCAGCTCCCACGTCTTTACCGAAATGCTTTTCGAGATCCGGTTTCCGCGCTTTGATAGCGCCCAGTGCCTTGTTGTAAACATCTTTCATGGCGATGCCGTCCTTGATCTCTTTGATTGCTGCATCATGCGCGGCAAGAAGAATCTTGTAGTTCGCAGTCTGCGATTTGCTCGGATCGATTAGGTAAGTTCTCGCCACGATGGAGCAGTACGTCTTGTATCTGAAACCAAGGCCGGCGACAATACATCCAGAATGCAGATTGTCATCAGTAGGTTGCGCCGACAATTTCAGATCGTACTGTCCACCACTCTGGACGATGGGCCCGTACGCCCAATCCAGTTGCTGATTATCAAAGTCGCTAGGGATTTTCGAGATGCCCTTGAAGAATTTGTTGTCGTCGATCTTCCTCGTCATCTTATCGACGAGAACCCGATGGCTTATTCTCTTCTCTTGGTCAAGCACCTCTGACATTTCGTCGACCCAGTATTTGGAAATCATGGCGCTCGCTGCCTGGGCTGCGGTGCGCATCGCCCGTAATTCGTTCTCGTCCTTGACGGCGAACGCCATCGCAAGTGCACCAGAAACATCGACTTCTTCGACCTCTTTCGAGATGTCACCATACATTTTCACCCATTCATCGACGAAAGGGCCATGAGCCTCGGCCTTTTGGATGACACCGACTTTCTTCCCTGCGCTCTTGATGACATCAATGCACTTCTCGAAGCCTTTCGTGCGGGTCTCTGGCTCTTTGGTGTTGACTGTGAGGATCTCGAGGGGGATTTTGCCATTCTTCAGGTTTTGCAGATGTCTCGCTGTCAATATTTAGTCAAACCAGATCCAAGGAGTGCGCTTTCTGGCTCTCACCCTTCTTCTCGGTGGTAACGATGTACAAGACTGCGGTGGTGAACACCATCAAGGTCGCAGGAAATTCATAGCCCAAAAGCCAGAACTACAGAACTGGTCAGTCGATGTTACAGCTGATGTCACGGCTGTTGCCACTGGAATGAGCTTACATGTAAGGCATTGCTCTTAGTATACTGAGTATCCTGGTCGGCCTTTCCGGTCAAGATGAAAATGCTGTCTGCGCCACCAAAGGATCCATCTCCAGCTCTTTTATCTGCCTTCCAGGAATTGTAGAGGGCTGAGAGCCGCTCGAAAAAGGTGTCGGCGTTGATGACAATGTCACCCATGGTGGCTGCCTACCTCGACTGAGGGGGATCGTAGATGAGTGAGGACCGTCTGTGTCAATCTGATGCTGTCGCAACAAGAAATCTGAGCCGGTCGTGATACGAAGAGAAGAGAAATTAGAGGGTGAACCTAGGGAAGAGAAAGAGAAGGCGACAAAAGGACAAAAGTTGACGGGGTGAAAAGGTGAAGCATAGGTGAAATCAGGTTCAGGTTATTCCGAGTTCCTTTGGCTGCGTTGCCGTTGCAGAAGCCCTCAAACTCTCAGGCGCGACTTTCTTCCATCTCGAGGCTTGGCGCGTCGAGGCGCTAAAGTTACCAGCGCGTTCAATTGACTCCTTCACGCTCCTTCTGTGCACCTCATTCCCTTCAACCTCAGGCTCCAGCGGACCCATCTTTCTATATAGGTACCTATGCAGCAATAGCAAAATCCATGTTGACTCTCCTCTCTGACCAGCTCTTCATGGCCCTTTATTGCGGTTTCCAAAGGCCGATCAGAAGTTCCTGGGGGCCGTGGCCAGCGCAGTCTTGCCTTCTGCCACAGTTTACTGATGTGAGATTTTGAGAAAGGCGCGCAGTGTAATGAGCTTGAATCCAGGTTCAATCTGATCAGGCTCGTGCATTTCCTGCATCTACTTCATCACACCTGGTGTAAATGACTCTGCGGTGTTGGTACTACACGCAGACACTCTAGCTTTTCATGGATCAACAGGCATATGCCACTGATCCCCAACCCTGAAGCCTTCCGGAAATGGATCGGTTGGATCCAGCACAACCTGTTTGAAACTTGTGATCCATCCCCTGCCCTTGATTGTTGGAAGGATAGCGTCATACTGGCCGACCTTGGTGGTACCTCTGATGTGGTTGATGAATTCTGTTCCGATGATGCTCTTGTGCTTGAACGTCTCGCCAACCTTGAGCTGACCTCTGGCATGAAGCACGGCCATTCGTGCGCAGGTGCCCGTGCCACAAGGACATCGATCAAATCGACCAGGAGATACGACAACGGTATTGATGGCCGACTTGACTCCATCAGGCCCGACCTCGAGAGGACCGCTCCATACGAAATTGGTCACACCACGGATCCCCTGGTTTTCTGGATGGACAGGCACGAATTGCCTTTGCACCGCTCGTTTGATCCTCTCTCCAATCTCCACCAGTTTGGCTGCGTCACTGTTGGCAATTTTCAGTCCGCACGACGCTGGGTCTACCAGTGCATACATCATGCCGCCCCAAGCAATGTCCACAGATATCTTTCCCAGTCCTGGTACATCTATAGCTTTGTCGAGGGCGAAGACGAAACAAGGAACATTGTCGAATGCCACAGATTTGCATTTTCCTGCCTCGCACTCGGCCGTTATGCTGACCAATCCGGCAGCTGTATCTAGGTTGAACTGCGTGACGGGCTCTTCCATGGTTATCATGCCTGTCTCCAAGAGGACGGTCGCCGTGCATATTGTGTTGCTTCCGGACATGGGGGCATATTCATCGCTTTCCATGATGATGAATCCAGCGTCTGCGCGGAGATCACAAGGTGGTAAGACCAGGTTGCAACACATCGATGAACGCCCTCGTGGCTCATTTAGCAGCAATTGTCGGAGACTGTCTTTCTTGGTCCAGAAATACATCATCTTCTCGTACATTGTTTTACACCCTGGAGCATCGAGCACTCCGCCCACAATCACATCTCCAACCTCCCCTTCAGCATGGCAGCCGACGACTGACACTGTGCGCAACGACCTCATCTTGTTCGACAATGTGAGAAGTCGTTACTGCATGGCTGTACAGGTATACCATATGATGCCATGTAGATGGGATTAGGTGAATGGACTTCTCCGGTTCATTCTTAGCGGCGATCTCCAGGCTGGAGTGGGACTCTATTTCTGTCCACTCATTGACAGATTGTCGACTAACTATTGCATAGATTGGAGGCTGCTACGAGGACAAAAGAACCTCAGATCTCAGTCGGGGGAGCACGAGGAAGGCGAAATCGCTCTGGCCCTGACAGAAATATTTTGGAGGCGACCAAGCCAATTTCGGGGCTCAGATCAGACAGATTGAAAAGCCTTGCTTGAATTTCTGCGATGGCAGCGTCGGCAGAGAGAAGGCAGGTAATAAGGCAAGCGGACCAGAGCAGTTTTTAAATATCAATCTCCTCTACCAATTCAGTTCCTTCGAGATTTCCACGCCTCGCTTACTACTCGTCCTGTTCGTCACTTTTTTCGATCATCATAGTACTCCCCACCTCTACTAAATTCAACGAAAACAGCGGGCTTATCACCGTCGCACCACGCATCATGTCCTGGCGGCAACATCATAATGTCGTTTTTGCTGAACCGTTCCTCACTCCCATCGTCCATCCGTACAGCAAGCGTCCCGCTGATGACCAGCGCTACATGCGGGAGTTCGCAACTCGAAGTGCCAGCATAATCACCCAAGTCCGTGGACCATCTGGCGCCGGGGTTGAACGTGACTTTCGTAACGGCCACACCATGCAATTCAGCCGTCTGCTTGGAGATTTTCCCGTGCGTGTCGAGAGGAATGGCATCTAGGTTTGCTTTCTGCATGGATGGAAGAGACATGCTTGGGTTGTGGGTTTGAACTCCGCCTTTCTCAAGATCTGACAGGCGCACCTTAAATGAACCAGCAGTGTGTAGGGTCAACTCTTCGTCGGATGATGATCGTTTATATTAGCATAAGAGACCAACTTATGTCGAGGCTGCCATGATCAGACTTTGGCCCTCCAGATAAGGACTGCATACGGAGTACGGTACTGTGCTTTGGTACAGATGACGCCATACGGTCTACGTACCTTCAATGGGCAGGGATCCTCATCGCCTCGATGAACGTTCGCTAAAGCAATTAAGTACACCAGGAGTAGCACAGATAGAGCCGACACGCACAACATGCGGGACACTGGATAATAGGAAGTGTAGGAGATGTGGAAAGACTACCTGGTACTCTACCTACTCTACTGTGGTCGTCTCAGGCGCTTCGGCTTAGTCACCACTCTACAGAGTCTACAAACGCGTGTTCACTGCAGACGCGTTCATCATTCACCCCCTGATCTGTGACTGTCATAGCAACTTGGAAAAGCCGTCACGACCCCATAAGCACGTTCATACTCATTGCCAGACTGTCTCAGTGCTTCTAACAGCCTGCGCAACCATGGCCAGCCCCGCCGAGACTTCACGACGTGGCCGCAAGCGAAAAGCGACCGACAACCACAAAGCTGGTCCGTCCAGCAAGCGACCAATGAGCTCGAAGGCAGGTACTACCTCTTCTGCAGCCCAAGGCGCTTCGGCGCAGGCAATCGCCGACCTGGCACGAACATACGAAGAAGCCAAAGCGAAGCTAGCCACAGCGAACAAGACCTGGAAGGCGGCCCAGAAGGCTCGTCGAAATGCGAAGAAAGCACTCAAGAAAGCCCAAGACGCATTAGAGAAAGCTGATCGACTCTCTCTTCAAGAACGTCAGACGACATCCACGCACGTCAGCACGATATCGTCAGCAAAGGACTCAGCCAACGCTTCTTCCAGCAGCAGCAGCAGCAGCGACAGTAGCAGTGACGAAGTGGCCGATTCAAAATCCAAGTTCAAGATACACTCCGAGCTATTGGGCGCGACAGAGGGCGAAGCGGCCATCGACAAGGCATCCGCAAGTGCAACCGTCAAGTCTATATCCCTTCGACCTAAGGATGAACGGGTCGTCTTGAAAGGAAAGGAGGATGAGGATGAAGGAGGATGGCAGACTGTGGATGAGAGCGAGACGCGAAGCAAGCCGAAAACAAAGAAACCCAAGATAGTCAAGAAGGAGACGAAGAAGGAGGGGCTGACGCAGTCACAGAGACGAAGATTCCTCGACGGATATGGTGACCTTATGGATGCCGAGGACCGTGAATATGAGGAAGGATTATTGGCTGGACGCCATCCCTATCTCTATGACTCTGACGAAGATACTGAATCTGACGAAAATACTGATTCTGACGAAGATACCTCTGATTCTAACGAAGATGTTGACTCTGACGAAGATCTTTCGGACGGGTTTGACATGCCAGAGCTGTTCATGGGTGATCCACGAGATCGTGATGTTGCCGACATCATGGGCATGAATCCATACGATGATTCGTTCTGGTAGTTGTGGTTGGGACCGCAGCTTTGGAAATACGGGCTGGAAAATCAGTCTTTCAGGTTGACTGCCATTGCCTCTCGCAGCAGGCTTCCGGATGATCGATTCCAAGTCCTTCTAGTAATAAGCACAGAGGTTCAGCTTTGTCTATTGGCATCTTTTCCGTGCTTTGGAGGCTATTGGGACCAATAAATTGTCAGATTTTGTCGGATCCAATTACGGATCGCCATTCACCACTATGCAGCGTCAGCAGTGAGATTTCTATTTCAGCTTTATCCATCGCAACATTCCACAACACTTCATGTGGACGGAATACCAGACTGTGACGATGCAAGGCATTCAAAAGAACCCCAGGTAACACAAAATTCGTCCGTTCTTCGTGCGATGCACGGAGTACTCGTTACGGGAGTCTCTCTTTGTAAGTCCTCGTCTACATACCATGCCAGCTGACTTCAAGGATAAAGTATTTCCAATTTCCTTCTCCTTAAGCCTCGTCGTTCACTAAGGTACGCAAGTGTGTCCTTCGCGATTGAAGGCACGACAAAGACCCCTTTCCCAAGGTACACACAGTACCATTGACCATGGAGCGTCTTACGAAGAAGACCATCACCGTTTCCCGTTCCCACACTTACACTTACTACACTCACCAAGCCGACATCGAAGGCCAACCAACTGTTCTTCTCATCCATGGCTGGCCCGACAGCGCAGAGATCTGGTCCGGCTTCATCACAGACCATCTCATCCCCAACGGCTACGGGGCCGTAGCGCTCGACTGTCTAGGCTACGGCGGCACCTCGAAACCTCTAGACGAGAAAGAATACGACTTCCGCGCCATGAGTGCAGACGTCGTCGAGATCCTCGACACAGAGAAGCTGGCGACGGTGGCCTGTTTGGCGCATGACTGGGTAACTACCCACCCGTCTTGACTTCTTCCGCACTTGCCCATCCTCCTCCCACTTCTCTCTCCGAGTGTCTGGCGAATCTATGCCGACAATGACCCATACTGAAACCCCATTTTGCAATCTCAGGGCGTCGGCCTCGCAAGCCGCCTGTACAATTTCCACCCGGACCGCCTCTCCGCTCTGATCCTCGCGGCAGTGCCATACTTCGCACCTATGCCAGCCCTATTCAACCTAGACGCGCTGATCCAGCACCAGCTCCAGCTCCAGCACCATCCTCAAACTCCATATACTGACAACGGCAAGCCATCGTTCATCACATCCGAGTATTTCCGGTTCTTCACCGCAGACGACGCACCGCAGATCCTCCTCGCGCACCTGGAATCTCTGTGGACCGTCCTGCATGGCTACCCGCAAACCTGGCTGGACCTCTGGTCCGTCAGGGACGCCATGCGCGATTTCCTGCTGGCCGACAAACGGCAGCCCGTCATGCCGTATGCTGCGACCGACGAGGCCCGGAAACAAAAATTCTTCCACCGCATGCGCCGCGACGGCTTCGACGCTCCACTGCGCTGGTACCGTGCCCTGACATTCGGTTTTCAGGATGAGGCCAATGCCGCCGCCGCCGCCCCGGAAAATGCCATGGTGGTCAAATGTCCCATGCTGTTCGTCTGTGGTGGTGAAGACGTCGGATCACGCGAGGAGGACTTCGATGACCAGGTCAAGGCCGGCTTGATACTCGACGCGACCAAAGTCGTGGTCGACAATGTCGGGCACTGGTCTATGCTCGCGCAGCCCGAAGAATTCGGAAGCAAGATCGTCGACTGGTTGAGGGAGAAGTATTAAATCTCAATTCTGTAGAGTGATAAAACGGATGGCCCATTTGTTACTTTGGTGTGCCACTATCTCGTCCCGGGTGCCGCTCATGTCAACAATATATCATACCCATCTTGGGTGATCCTGACCTCGTCTCCAGCCAGGCCATACTTCCTGCGCAGCAGCTCAAAGATAACCAGCCCTGCACTCGTACTTGGAACCTGGCGTAATGTGAAAAACCAAAAACCTCTGAACACCCACTTCTTCATACCTCCGACTTGCCTCGCCTGGGTTCTAGCCTGTCTCCAAGTCTCCTGATAGGCATGGTAATACGCGCGGAGCATTCTCCCCCTGTGATTCGACCCTTGCGACTGGGACTGGGAAAACCCGACGGCTTTCTTATCCAGGTCCTCTAGCCGCCCGTAATGCAACGTCTGCAATGTCGACAGAGGGTACAAAACCACCTGCTGAGCCACCGACGCCGTGAGACCCGCGAGCATAAGGAACGCCGGCTCCAAAGCATAATGCGGCCGAATCACAGCGGTAGGCTGGCTCTCCGTAGCAACAGTCCCTCCTCTCTTATGCGCGAGCTTGTCCACGGCCACGCCGCCCAGTGATCCGTAGTACCACCGTACAAATCTGTAATACCCCTGCGCCTTGACGTATTCGAAAGTGGAGAAAAATATTCCCGAGCCAAAGCTGTCTTTCAAAAACGAGAGCCCAAACCCTGCAAAGATCCCACGGAGTCCAATCTCTTGTAGTTTTCCCTTGCCGTACTGCCACATGGTCTTGTGCCGATATGCTTCACCACGCTGCTCAAATCGGACCTGAAGCGCGTCCAGTGGTGCCGCGATTAGGCTCTGAATGCTTCCGGCGGCAAAGCCAGCAGCAAAGGTATGAGTTGGCGGCGCAGGCGGGAAGACAAGTTTCGAAGCGTGAGAGGACGGTTCGTAGATCCGGCCGAGCACCTGTAGATAACTAGTGTACAGGGCCGCGCCAACAACGACATTTGCAGCCAGCGGAGGGAGGAGTTGTTCCGGTATGAACCGCCAGCCATAACTGCGGATTGCATGTGCGAGCAGGCCCGGCGTCGTGCTCCGCCAGGAGAAGCGGCCGGTCTGTATGTCTGGGGATATTGATTTGGCGTATGCCTAGAGCCAAACAAAGCATAGCCATCAGCTTAACGAGTCTTGACGACGAGAGGGGAGGAGGATGGGACACGTACCAGATAATCCACCCTCGTCCTGAAAAAGGCCTTGACAGGTGCTCGAAAATAAAAGGCTACGGTTTGCGCGGCGAGTGCGCGAGCACCGGCCGCAGAGGCACCTGTCGCAGCATTGCTGGTTCCGTCTTTGTAGACGGGCGGAGAGTCGGTGGGAATTACGGGCAGGACGCCGTCGAAGTCGGAAGGATCGTCATCGAGGGACATTCTCTTCGTGTCGTATCCATCGTCAGTATTCCATCCGTCCCAGGATTGCAGGAGCCTTTCAAGGAAGGTGGAGGAAGGATGGTCAAGTTCCTGGAAAAACGATGTCGGCCTTCAAGTCGGAAGAAGTCGCAGGCGACAGCCTTGTGCAGCCTCGTCTCCGCATTTACTGCAAGGCTGTGCACGGGCGTGGTTCGGCGAACAACCTCCTCCTCCTTTCTTCCTACGAGTTACGATATATCCATCGCAGACCAAACTGGACAAAAGATTGCGACATCCCCCCGGCACCTTCATTGGATTGGCACCAACAGGGGGCCAAACGCAACTCAGGAACGTTCGCAGCGCAAAGTGAGCACCATGGGCCGTGATGGCACAAGAACAATCGGAACCAAGCAGTCAATAGTAGGTCTATGTGTTGTCTTGATCAGAATCTCTCATCGTACTATCCCAGCACGCATAACAGGGAGCAAAGCTCAGCTTTTGCTCCATAGTGGTATCTCAAGCTCTCAAGTCGCTAACATCATAAGGTATTCGTGTCTTCCCATAAAATATGTAATGCTTCCCACAGCATCACAAGCAGCACGGTCAACTCCACTGGCAGTTGCTTCAGAAATCCATCTTCGTCTTCCACTCAATCTTCTCCTTCTCCGCCCATTCTTCGAGAAAGGCAAATCCAAATCTCGCAGCTTCGAATGGAGTCGTATTTGCATCCATCGGCAAGTAGAAATCCCTGGCTATTTTGGATGGTGATGGTTTTTCCTGCATTCTCGCACTCGCATCCTTGGCCCGCTTCCCCCAAGTATTGGGATACTCACGCCGCAACAACTCTGGAGACAGTTGCCGGAAACCATCCAGCCAGGCAGTCTGCAACTCGTGGATGTTATGTATCATGTCGTCTCTGAATTGGATGTAGCGCTTCTTGTACTTCTCAACATCCTCGCTGGGCCTGGTGTTACCGTCGCTACTGGGCGTCGGGGCTGAATTGCAGTAGTCTTCAGGCAGAGGATCCCGTGCCAATTTTTCCAAATCGTACTTCTGAACGTACTGCCGACACACGGCCCCAAGCTGGACGACCAGACCGTGCAGATGGGGATATTTCCTCGAAGCCCGCCACACAAAAATGTGGTACAATATGATTGAGCGCCAACCAGGATCGACACTCGGTCTGGCGTGGCCCTGCGCGGCGATGTTGATCATGAAGCAGAGCAACGCCTCTATGATCAATATCACTGCTTTCGCAGACTGTGCAGGTTTGGAATCGTCATCAGAGGCCGGAAGCATAGAAGTGCCCTCGTGCTTCAGGCTGCGACCTAATGTGAAGAATTTGGTGTTCATAGTCGACCACTGCTGCCGTTCTTCCTCTCGGCTGCTTAAGGAAGTAGCCTGTGGTGATGGTTTTGGGGCTGACACAGGGGTTGACACCCGACCCTTATCTCCAGTGGGAGTGGGCACATCGATACCATCCGAGGATTCGACTCTTCTCATCGCCGTCGATTTCAGCTCCTTCTTAGGGGTAGTAAAGGTCGGTCTGGATTGTGACATGAGAGGTGTTCTGCTGGCTGGAGGAACGGGCGTGGAAGGTCGCTTGACGTCTTCGGCAGTCAAATTTGAAGATTTCATCTTCTTGACCGCCAGTCCAGGACTGTCCTCCGCCTTGCGCTTCTTTTCGAGCTTGACATCATCCAAAGCAGATAATTTCACTTTGACGTCGGGAGTACGTTGTCCATCTCTGTCCTCTTGTTTGATCAATTCTTTCTTTGGTCTGATCTCCGGCGTGTTGCTCGCTTCTTGTTTGACCACTTCCTTCTTAGGGCGTGGTGCAAACTTGAGCAACGCTTCAACCCGCTTTCGATTTTTCTTGCCATACTTCAAGATGATAGTATGTCGCTGTCTCGGTCCAGGACTTGCTCGTGCTCCATTCTGCAATGGTGTGCCAACTTTGCTGCCGTTCTTGGAGAGCACCTTTGAACCCAGTACCGTTCTGACTGCATTAGGAGTACCTGGCGCAGAGCTTCTAGCAGAGTGCGCACTATCTGAGCGGACGCGACTACCAGCAGGTGCCAATTTACTCCTGTCATTAGAAGGGTCATTATCAAGGTCGGCGCCTGCAAGGATTGAGCGGACGGACTCTGTCCGCTGATGTAGACCGATTACAGGACTGCCGAGGGATGTGGGATTTGGAGAGCTCGACATTGCTTTCGCCAGCGAAGGAGGTAGGACTGGCGACAATAACTGCGGCAGCCGGTTCTCATCCTCAGGGGAGGGTAGTGTCGGCGACAATAATGTCGGCAACTTCATGCTGGGCTGTTGGGATTCGACCTTTGGCGGCTTTGCAACAGATCTGCTATCTTCAGAAGGCGGTAATAGCTTCTGCTTCTTCGCTGGACTGGGGCCCTCTTCTGCTTGATCCTTGCGTGGATTTGCGCCGGAAATAGGACCGTTCGAAAGAGGTGCTTCAGACTTGAAGTCTGACACCCGGACGTCTACTTTCGGCGGAGGTTCTTCTTTATCTGTGTTCAACTGAGGTGTCTTCGCCGTCTCTTGTGTCCGTACCACTGGATTTATTCCTACGTCTTTCACTTTGTTCTCTAGCGCCAAGGAGTGCGGTCGAAGATGCGTGGTAGGAGGGCTCTTGCTCTTAGTCTTGTAGTCCTTCAGACTGATCTTTTTTCGATGTCCCGGTTCCGCAGGAGTATTGCGACCACTGGCAGGTACTGTCTGGGGTGAGAGTTCTTCTTCAATGGGATTTCCCTGCTCGTCTGCCCATCCACCCTCCACTTTCAACAGCGACTCGTGATCACCCTGATGAGCAAGAAAACTCAGGTACTGGAGTTGCTCTTCGTGTCGATCAAAAGGCGTGCCCTCATACCAGGTGTTTGTGAATCGGGTACTATGTCGATATGGAACGTCCGAAGGAACCGAAACAAGGTATGGCTGCCTGGGAACAATATGTTCCTGGAGGTGGTGTATTCGTTCGTCTAATTGCGCAATGATCTTTCCAGTGTGCTGCTTGGCCTTGGATGTTCGATGTGTCTCTTGAGGCCTTTTGTGTATTCCTTGGGACATCTTGTCGCAAAGCTCACGATCTTTCCATCACTGTACGTGACGCAGGTCTGCCAGGGTGACCAGCTTCAACAGACAAAGCTGGACACATTGACGCTGCAGAAAACATACAATCATATGTTTGTAGGTGTCCTAAGTCCTTCCTGCTCTTAACAACGTGGAATACCGCGTCCGAGAGCCGCTTCGTACTGATCGGACGCAAGGCGGTTCCGCAGGGCTTGGGGAAAGGGAGGCTCGCCGGCGCAAGGTCTTGTGTCCAAGTGGCAGGGTAATTCGTCTTCGAACAGGAATCCGTGAGTCGTCTTGTTCTGGTTTATACTCAATAGCTGCTCGAGAGACTGGGTTGAGATCAATGGGTTGCAGCTGCTGGATGTCACGGGATAACACCGGGGTGGAAAGGCTGAGGCGAGAAGGGCCAATAGATCGCCGATTGGGTGGGCAGAGGGTTTCTGAACAGTGATAGATGGAAGTGTACAACGATCAAAGAGAGTGCTTTGTGCCGGAGTGGTTTTGAATAGTTATTTGCAGGAACTGCGCAGGTTGAAGACTTGACGCCCGCTCGCGACAAGACCAGGCAATGCAATCCAAGCTGGTTCCGTTTTGACAAGGGACAGGGGCATCAGAGATCAAAGCCAGCCCTGCGGATGTCCTTGTAGCCCCTCATTATCTTGAGTTACACCAGGTCATATTCATAATTGAGCTGTCCATCAGGAATTGTTATCCTCTTGTAATTCCGTCCAGGCATATTCTAGGTAGCTATACATTAACTTGACGACCTCCGGTTCAGATTGATTCGACTGAGCCACTCGACATGATTTTCCAAGAGAATCAACGAAATCAACGAACCAAACACTGTCATAGAGACACAAACACTGCCTGGGATTCCTCTTTCCTCTGTCAGATTGCCAGGACTCCCGCTTCGCTGCGATTCAAATCTATATCCCAGAGAACCGCCACCATGACATGAAGCAGATACACCCTCACGTTTAACTCAGTCTTCGTCCTGTCCGACTTTGTTATACTGTCCACGGGAGCTGCTGTCTTGCCGTGATCTTGACACCATTCGCCCAATCCAGTTGCCGAGACCTTGGGTGCTATCACTTCTCCCCCGTGGCTGGCCATTCGCGTCTAGGTCAATATCGGGTGGGTCGATATCGAGGCCCGGAATAGCGTGGCTAGCTGAGAAAGCTCCGGGTCCATCGGCTCCTTGTCTGATGTCGATCGAGGAAGGTGAGCCAACGCCCATGAGAGAACCTCGTTCTGCACGGCTAACTGGTGTTGGCATTGTGGTCGTAGCGTCTCCAAATAGTGCATTCATATCTTCCAGGCGGACGTTGGCAGTCTCTGGGTAGACGAAATATACTAGGCGCTGTTAGCCCCAGGGTTCGAGAGTCCAGGGAATTGACACTTACCAAGAACAAAACTCACGGCGGAGAAGAAGGCGTGGACGAGGTATAACCGCCATTTGATGGCGCCTTGCAGAACTGGTGTGAGTTCTCCCACCAAAAAGTTGAATGCCCAGTTGCTGGCCGTGCTCAGACTAGCACCTTTGGCCCGAATGCTCAGAGGCAAGATTTCTGGGGGGTAAAGCCACGGAATCGGACCCCAGCTTGCACCAAACGCAGCATTGTATACC
The DNA here is from genome assembly GCA_035928285.1 of Vermiconidia calcicola. NCBI lineage: Eukaryota > Fungi > Ascomycota > Dothideomycetes > Mycosphaerellales > Extremaceae > Vermiconidia > Vermiconidia calcicola. The sequence continues at coordinate 69,340 of JAXLQG010000029.1, forward strand.
ATGACAAATATGACCACCAGTGCCGGAGTATACTTCACATCAATGAAGATGAAGTAGGATATTAGCGACAACGAAATGATCATAGCCACCGCGCCAGACAGAAGAATAGGCCTCCTTCCCCATTTATCAACCAAGTACCAGGGCGGAATGGTAGAGGCCAAGTACGAGATGGCGTTGATACCAGTCATGAGGATTGCATCTCGTCCCATCCACCCTGCCGACTCAAAGACGAGAGGCGCATAGTATGAGATGACATTGATGCCGTTCAATTGCGCGAATGCCTGAGCTGACATGGCAATAAAGACGCGCTTGCGGTACCTTTTGAACATGTCCGTGTACGACCGTTCTCCTTCTTGCCGCTGCATAAGGACGTTCATCTTGATTTCTCGGTATTCTTGTCGAGCTTTGGGATTGTGGATGTCTCCCTTTCCGTAAAGGTTGGCAATGACGATAATGCCCTCTTCGTCATGATCGTTGTCCAGAAGCCATCTATAACCACCATGTCAGCCTCATCTCGTCATGTGCCTTCCCGAACACTTACCTAGGGGATTCGCAAATAATCAAACTGCCGAACCCAAGAAAAGCTCCCATGAGGCACTGCATGAGGAGCGGTGTCCGCCAAGAATAATCGCTCTGGACATAACTGCAGAAGTAATCCACCCAGACACTTGCAGCATAGCCGGTGATGTTGCCCGTAAACTCTATACATGCCAACTTGCCACGATTATGCGGTGGACTGATCTCGGATTGATAGACAGGGACAATGGTGGAAAGCGCCCCTACGCCCAGACCTGCAATGAATCTCCCGACCATCATCATGGGCATGCCGTTCGAAAAGGTCTGTAACATGCCGCCAACAAAGAAGATCATGGACCCGTAAAGGATGGTCCGTCGACGACCGATGATATCTCCGATTCTGCCAACACCTAATGACGCGATAAGGGCTCCAATTTCAAGAATTGCAACCATAGTTCCGACCTCGGCAGGGCCAGGCTGATTGAAATAGTCTCTGAAGAAGGGACCGCTTCACTTTGTCAGTGGTATGGACAGTAAAACGGGCAAACCACATACGTAATGATGCCAGACATAACGCCTTGGTCATAACCGAAGAGGAAGACTCCCAAAGACACAAAAACACTCGTGAAATATCTGAATTGCGCGTGTTAGCCAGTGCCCTTTATGCGCGTATTCATGACAATTGGCATACAAGAGAGGCTTGCCAGTGAGGCCCTTGGCCCTCGCGGCTTGAGGTTCATTTGGAGACATGATAAGAGCCAGTAGTCTTTCTGCCTTAGGTATATGCCTCGGTGGAGGCTCCGGAATGAAGATGGCCTCTTTATCTATTCCTATGATAGAACTCCGCTCCAGATGATGCTCCTCTTTGAAACCAACTTTCTTCTTTCGTCCTCCACCGTGACCGGAGGCCTTGAGTCTTTGACCTTCCCTGGTGAGAGGGTCAAGCTCAATCCGATACGGATCCTCGTCGTTGGCAAGCTGTTCTGCGATATCTCCCGTATCACTCCACAGGGAGAAGTCGTCAGATTCAGAAGCCGAGGAGTAAGACGGTCGCCGATAGCTCTCGTGTTTCTCGTTCTCCGCTTGGGACGGCAACGCAGCTGTGTGATTTCCGAGCTCAATTTTGGAACGAGACGAGTGCGATCGGTGGTGGAGGGACGATTCGGGGTAGCGGGCAGGAGAAGGAATGTTGACGGCGTGGGAAGGGCAGTCGGACGACGACTACCCCAGCAATCCGAGATAGTGCAGAGTGTTGAGGATTTTTCTGGGACCCCGTGCTCCAGCTGAAAGATCTGAGGTGTTCTTTGTGTAGATCGGCTATGCAGGAAAAGCTTGCCAGCGGGAAAGGAGGATGCGAGTCGTGAAGAGTCGGGTGTCAACGATGAGAGGCTCGGTCAATGGCGAGTGCATGAGGACAGCCAGTCAGTCGCGGGGGAAAGCGGACCACCGATAGAAGGATCAGAAATAGTGGTCACGTTAAAAGATATCGCAGAGAAATGTCAAATGATAGAGTACCCCGTTCTGAATGTCGCAGGGAAAATCGTCTGAGGTGTGAAATACCTTGGACAACTGGCTATATCGAGTCAGGCAGGGGAGAGTGAGAGTACGCCTGATGACGGGCCGCCAGGATAAGAACTTACCACAGATTGACGTACTGTGTACACAGGGGCAGCGGGACAAGAACGGCTGGAGCTCCCAGGTGGGTGCCGGGTGAGTTTGGTGGTATCAGTGGTCAATTTCTCGGGGAGGATAGGTGGGAGACACAGGGACACCGCGGGGAGGACGACGCCTAAAGGCCAGATCTCGGTGCGTAAGCCACCTAGAACAGCCACAACACCCAGCCAACCAGATCAGTGCCGTGCTGACCCGCAATCTTATCATGTGCCAAGCCACTCCTCTGGAAACACTTTTTTTCCGCCTCTCGAGAACTTTTTTGATGACTCGTGGGTTTGTAGGCCATATGATCGGAAAGTAATCGCCTTTGTATGAGAAGGTCGAATCAGATTCCGTTCAAACAGCTTGTCCAGAATGACCATCTGATATCGCGCACAACTACCCAGAATCAGCCGATCAAACCATCGAGCGGGATACTCAGCCTGGTCACTAGCGCTCTTGACTGTGGTCATGTTCTAGGAGGCAAAACACCCAGGTTACTGAGCCTGACCACCGTCTCCAACACTACTCAAACAATTGCAGGATGGCCGTCTCACAGCCTGAGGTGTGTGTGATACCCGGTGGCTCAGCCTTCTCCGGCTTCCGTCGTCAGGCTCTTGCGTCTCAAGTTGGCGTAAATGATGTTCAAGGACAATACATCCACTACATTGAACTTAGCGATGACCTCGACACAGAACATCGGACTCTTCTGGAAAAGTTGTTGACCCACGACTTTCATGATCAAGGCGTCGAGAAACAGGATGGACCATGCCAAACATTCTATGTACTACCCAGACCTGGGACCATTTCCCCCTGGAGCACCAAGGCAACCAGCATTGCTCATGTTTGTGGACTTCAAAAGGTCGTCCGGAGAGTTGAGCGTGGAATCAAGATCACTGTCGCTTCGGATAGTGATAAGTCCTTGGATGTGTCTGCTTTGGATTTTCTTCATGATCGAATGACGGAGACAATATCAGCACAAGAACCTGACCTCGACGCACTCTTTGTTCACCATGAGGCGGGCACGCTAGGCACGTTCGATCTTTATAACGGTGGCAGGTCACCTACCGAGGTTCTGCACGAACTCAACAAAGACCTCGGTCTGGCACTAGACGCGTCGGAAATTCAGTATCTCGCTGAAGCATATGCCAAAGATGGATCTGTTCCAAGAAATCCTACCGACGTCGAACTATTCATGTTCGCTCAAGTCAACTCGGAACACTGCCGACACAAGATCTTCAATGCGACCTGGGTAATCGATGGGCAGACCAAGCTAAACACCCTGTTTGGGATGATCCGTAACACACATAAAGTGACGAGTGAGGGGACCATCAGCGCCTACAGCGACAATGCGGCCGTCCTACGAGGTAGTCATGGAAGTCAATGGGCTCCAGATGATTTCAACGGGCAGTGGAAGTCAATCAAGGAAAGAGTCGATATCCTTGCCAAAGTCGAAACACACAATCATCCCACCGCTGTCTCGCCTTTTCCAGGTGCCGCCACTGGGTCCGGTGGAGAGATTAGAGATGAAGGGGCCACTGGAAGAGGCTCGAAGCCTAAGGCAGGCCTCGCAGGATTTTCCGTCTCCGACCTGCTCATTCCAGGCCATCGCCAACCGTGGGAACTTGATTACGGCAAACCTCACCACATAGCAACAAGCTTGGACATCATGCTTGAAGGGCCGATTGGAGCCGCAGCATTCAACAATGAATTCGGTCGACCCGCAACTACTGGATATTTCAGAACCCTCCTTACCGAGATGACGACGAGCAAAACTACTTCTGAAATCAGAGGTTATCACAAACCGATCATGATTGCTGGCGGTGTTGGCACCGTTAGACCTGAGCTCGCGCTAAAAGATCCGGATCTTGTCAAAGACGGTGCAAAACTGATCGCGATGGGTGGACCAGCCATGCTTGTTGGTTTAGGCGGCGGTGCTGCTTCCAGTATGGGTTCCGGTGAAGGATCTGCAGACTTGGATTTTGCCAGCGTCCAACGTGGCAATCCAGAAATGCAGCGTCGGGCACAGGAAGTCATCAATGCTTGTGCCGCTCTAGGTCCTGACCGAAACCCCATCCTTTTCATTCACGACGTCGGTGCCGGCGGACTTTCCAACGCCCTACCAGAGTTGGCAAAGGATTCAGGACTCGGTGCACAATTTGAACTTCGAGAGGTCGACTGTGCAGACAAGAGCATGAGCCCGCTCCAGATATGGTGCTGTGAGGCGCAGGAACGGTACGTCCTGGCCGTTCACCCAGACGACATGAACAAGTTCAGATCGATCGCCAACCGAGAGCGTTCCACGATCTCTGTCGTAGGGCACGCTACCGACAAACAACTACTCAAATTGACCGACCGCAACAATCCTTCAAGTCACGGCCACCAAGATCCTATTGACTTGCCAATGGATGTTCTCTTTGGCAAGCCACCCAAGATGACACGAACAGTCACGTCAAGAAAAGTCGACTTACCGGCCTTTGACACCAGCCTGAGCATGTACGTACCGCAAGCTTCTACACACGGTCTGTTGGAAGAAGCCATCGATCGAGTCCTCCACATGCCTGCAGTCGGTTCGAAGTCCTTTTTGATCACCATCGGCGACCGCACTGTCGGCGGCTTGACGGCCAGAGACCAGATGGTCGGACCATGGCAAGTTCCGCTGGCCGACGTCTCTGTCACAGCTACATCCCTCACGGCTGGCATCAAAACGGGCGAAGCCATGGCTATGGGCGAAAGACCGACACTTGCTCTCATATCACCCACTGCATCCGCTCGCATGGCCGTCGCCGAGTCGCTAATGAACTTGACAGCCGCAGACCTCCCCGACCGCCTCAGCCAAGTCAAACTGTCCGCAAACTGGATGTCCGCCGCGTCCCACCCGGGCGAAGGCGCAGCTATCTACGACGCTGTCGAAGCTCTGGGCATGGACCTCTGTCCCAAACTCGGCATCGCCATCCCTGTCGGCAAAGACTCCATGTCCATGAAGATGAAATGGCAAGACAAGGCAAGCAACGAAAGCAAAGAAGTCACCGCACCCCTAACCGTCGTGATCTCCGCCTTCGCTCCGGTCCTCGACATCAAAAAGACATGGACTCCCCAGCTCAAACGATACAACGAAGTCGGCGATTCGACACTGTTCTTCGTCGACCTTGGCCTCGCCCACCGCGCCATGGGCGGCTCCATCCTGGCGCAATCGTTCAAACAAATCGGCGACGAAGCGCCCGACGTTCGCTCCGTCGGCCTGTTCAAAGACTTCTTCGACGCCACCCAGCAACTCCACGAGCAAGACCTTGTCCTGGCCTACCACGATCGCAGCGACGGCGGCCTCTTCACCACGTTGGCGGAAATGTCCTTCGCCGGCCGTTGCGGCATCGAGATCATGATCAACGAAATCTGCCCGACGCCCAACACACCCGACGTCATATCGTGCCTCTTCAACGAAGAACTCGGCGCCGTCTTCCAGGTCCGCAAGGCCGACGAGAACCGCTTCAAAGCCTGCTTCGCCACCTGCGGCCCGCCCCCCGGTCTCATCCACAAGATCGGCCGCGTCTCCACGAAATCCAGCACCCAGAACATGGCCATCTACCACGGCGGCAAGCTGATCTACCGCGCGACCCGGTCGGACCTTCAACAGAAATGGTCCGACACCTCATACTGGCTGCAACGCCTACGGGACAACCCTTCCTGCGCCGATGCCGAGTACGCCAACATTTCCAACGACGCCGACCCGGGCCTGAGCTACAACCTCACGTACACGCCCAAGGAGAACATCAACAGCTACAAGACGAGCCTGCTCAGCATTGTCCGGCCCACCTCTCGTCCCCGAGTCGCCATCCTGCGCGACCAGGGCACAAACGGCCACGCGGAGATGGCCTTCGCATTCGACGCCGCCGGCTTCACGGCCGTCGACGTGCACATGAGCGACATTCTCGACCCGAAATCCCACCAAGCGCATCTGGGCATCGACCACGACCTGTCCAGCTTCACCGGGCTGGCGCTCTGCGGCGGCTTCAGCTTCGGCGACTGTCTCGGCGCCGGCCAGGGCTGGGCGAAGAGCATCCTCTTCCACCCGTCCACACGGCGCAAGTTCCAAGCCTTCTTCGAGCGGCCGGACACCTTCACCCTGGGCGTGTGCAACGGGTGCCAGGTCCTGTCTAAGCTCAAGGAACTCATCCCCGGGGCAGAGAAGTGGCCCAGCTTCGAGCGCAACGAGTCCGAGCAGTACGAGGCGCGCGTGGCCATGGTGCGCGTGTCCGATCCGCCAGTCGACAGCGGCGTGCCGGCCAGTGTCTTCTTCCACGGTATGGACGGGTCGAGTCTACCGATCGCCGTGGCCCATGGGGAAGGACGTGCCTGCTTCACGGATACGAACAACAAGGCGCTCGATGCCTCGTTGGCGAGTGATTTTGCCAGCGCGCACCTTGCGCCAATCAGGTACGTGGACAACAAATCATTGAGCCCGACGACGACGTATCCGGCGAACCCGAACGGTAGCCCCTCAGGTATCGCTGCTGTGAGAAGTCAGGACGGCCGTGTGTTGGCGCTGATGCCTCATCCCGAACGGACAATCTTGTCAGGCATTGGCAGCTACATTCCCGAGGGCAAGACTGCGGAATGGGGTGAATATGGACCTTGGGAGAGACTGTTCCAAAGTGCGAGAAAATGGGTTGGATAAAGGACAACCGAGGAAGAATCGATGTCATGATGCATATAGAGTAAGGAGGGCCGCAAGGCTGACATTCCGGCAAAAACAGTATGTAGGTAGTACGGACACAGCTTTCGATATCGACATAGAACAAGACGTGATGTTTGATTTTTTCGATTTTTTCGACTTTTTCATTTTCTTCTGCTATAACAGCATTGCCTCCACATTACTTTTCATGTATTAATAGTGAGTATGCATGTAGTTACACAGATGCAAAAATGGAACCCAAGATGGAGGATGCAACGCTGGATCCGGTCCTATAGTCCAGCAATGCTCTCGACATCTTTGACGCCAATGTTTGTACACGTCGCAACCTCAACCAACGAGCTTCGCACCTCGATTCCCCTTCTTCCTCTAAGGACCTTGACCTTGTTGGTGGCCCAATCTCTCTTATGTGACATGGGGTAATCCAAGCTGTCTATCGTGCTGCATAGGTCATATCTACCCACAATCAGGATCCATGCAAACGTACTTTGAGAGATCTGATGAAACAGAGTCCAGCTGTTGTCGGACGTAATCTTCACTCCTTCGGTTCTCTGGATTATTGTCTTTTTCGACCTTCGTCAATGATGGAAACATCTCATCACTGAAACGGGCATCCACATCAGCTTCCTAAGCCTTTCGGGATCTTGTAGTTGGGCCATTCGCTCGGCCGGTTGTGATAGCACCGTTACTCCTCTTCTCGTCCGAGGGAATCGTGTGCGGGTCTGGGAGAGGAAGGTCCTTCATGGCAATCAGAGCTTCCTTTCCAGTATTCCTCCTAGGTCTTCCTGTAGCGCTCTGCTTTCTGTAGGTCGCGAAGTAAAAGGAGATGAAGAGTAGCAGGTAAGAGCTAAGAATTCCCATGCCAGCGAATGCGGCAAACTCTTCTCCCGCGCAGGTACCGTAATTCGGCATCGAGGGGAAATAGCTGTTGGTGAAGTAGGTGTAGGAAGCAAAGTAGACGAAGACCAAGTCGATAACGAACTGGATAATTTGGAGCATGGTGATGTATTTCTTCCACCAGATGCGGACACCACGGGCAGCTTGGAAGTAATACCTGAGCCATGTCAGAGCTGCTCAACCAATTGTAGCATTTTGGCACTTACCAATACATGACGACGTGAACAGTCAAGTTCAACGTGATAGGCACCCAAGAAACAGAGGTGTTGCCAACGAGTTGCGTGTAGCAGAGGAGAGCGGTTGCGCCATGGTGATAGGTGTGGAGGAAAGTGAGAGGCTTCTTCTTAAGGACGAGAAAGACAGTATCGATGAGTTCGAGGTATTTGGTCAGGTAATTCATCTGCGCAAGTCAGAAAAGCTCCAGAGGGAGCGTAGGCGCCAGACTCACATAGTAGAGCATAACCAGTCGATCGGTCCAACCTCCATTGTAGCTACAAATGGCATGGAAAATGCCGTTTCGCGCCAGTTCGGGGAGAAGCTGTTCGATGAAGAGGGCCAGGAGACCACCGCTGATGAGGGTCAAATAGAGATTGTGAATCATGAAAGGGCCGTTGAGGACGAAGGGTTGGCGGTGTTTCATCAGTTCCCGTCCGCCAAAGATTATGATATAGTAGGAGGCCAATGCAATAACCGTCTCTTTGAAAGTCGACATGGGCGTCTGGCCTTGTACAAACTTGAAGTCATCGGGAGAGTAGCCAAGGACGGCCTGGTAGCCTTTGGCGAAGATAGGCCATAGTTCGATGCCGAAAGGTCGATCGAGAGTCGGTATAGGAAGAGACTTGAGCGCGTCCATTTTGAGCGCACGCGATCGCAGGCGGTAAAACAAAGTCTGAAGTGTGCCAATCAGGCAGGCGAGAAAAGGAGCGACAGAAAGTGGTTATCAGGCTCTTGAAGGAAAGAATGAAAAGAACCGAAAACGACAAGAAGTGAAAAGGTGTTGCGAAAGGCCGGGAAAGGAACTGAAGTGGTTTAATAAAAGGCCGGGCCGTAGGATGCGGGAGTGGAAGCAAGATTGAGGAAGCGGGTACACGGTGGAAGATTATTGTTCGAATTGAATTTCTCAATTCTATTTCATTCGAGTACGACGGTCATCCCGTAATCTTGTCCCGTACCTCAATCCAGGGGAAACGCACGATGATGCGCGACATTTGCCAAGTCCCAGTATAGCCGCGGCTTCCCATTGGCAATTTCCCTCCATTTCCGATCAAGTAATCACCCGCAATCCACGGCGATTGGCGCACGTATTTCGTATATTCTCTACATAGTACGACAGGCGCGAGGGGAAGAAGAAGAAGACTGTAGTGAACCACCGTGGCACTGGAAGAATTCATGATATTTGTTATAACTATGTCGTCCGCGCAACAGCTTCCAAGTTGTCGCTTCGAAATCATCGAAGAAAGTGTTCAGCGTTGATCCAATCACAAAATTGTGCTTTACAATACACCCATACCAGGCACCATACGAGCGAGACTGCCAAAAAGCAAGCCGGTGACGTCTGACAGAGATCACCTGCAGTCATGAGCTCGTCAAATCTCGTCAGACAAATTCTTTTTCCTGTCTAGCCTGCACCTGCGCCCATACGGCTGAATGACGCCCTGCAGCCAGTCAGAAGACAGTCTTTTAGCTTGTAATTCTCAGGTGACTTCAAGATTGTGAACTTGAATTCCAGCAACCAAACACCTACCAGAAAGTGAACCTCAACCCGACTCTCCTCTCCAGCCCATTGAGCTTTCTCAAGTCACCCTACGCAATGGCTTCCCTTTCCATCTTCCGTCTCGCTGCTCGCTCCAGTGCTTCCACCCTGTGTCGACCCTGCACACGAACGATCAGGAGAGCTCCTCTCGTAGCTCAATCCATTTCCGCGAAATCTCCTTTCAGCTCGACAGCCGTTCACAGAAGCTCTGGTCACGAGGAGGAGACATTCGAAGAGTTTTCAGCAAGGTACGACCTACATTGAGCTTGAGAAACAACAACGGGGACTTCTTCCCGGCCGCGCAGACCTATGTGAACAGATACATCAGAGCTCGGCTGACGCAGCGCAATACAGATATGAGAAGGAATTCGATTCTGTGCAAGACGTCTTTGAGCTGCAGGTACGAAAGCGGGGAATCTTTTGTGAAAAGAAGGCGCAAATCTGATACAATCACAGCGAAATCTCAACAACGCGTTCGCTTACGATCTCGTCCCTTCGCCTGGCGTCGTCACTGCTGCACTGAAAGCCGCCAGACGTGTCAATGACTATCCCACAGCCGTCAGGATATTCGAAGGTGCGTAATACTACCCTGCCGAAACACAGACAAAAGGTAAATCAAGCTCACAACCTCGATTTTACAGGCATCAAAGCGAAGGTCGAGAACACCCAACAATACGAGGAATATCTGGAAGAGCTGAAACCCTTACGTGAAGAGCTCGGCGTTAACTTGAAGGAGGACCTGTACCCTGGCGACAGCGACAGCCCTCATCACAACCCGTAAATGCCGACACGGTTTGGGAAACGGAGCTGTAAACATGGGAATAGGTATCACCACGGTTCGCAGCAGAGGGAGCGGTCGATCGTCGATATTTCTTGACAGCATGCAAGAGAGGAAGGCTGGTAGCAGGGACAGATAAGCTTGCCGCTGGCCTTTGTGCTCGCAAACTCCAACTACCTACGCTGTAGTTAAAATGTACAGTTTTGAAAGGATTGCGCCACTGTTTGTTCCTTACCTCTGTGCATTTCCCAACCGGATCGTATTGGCATACCGGACTTACCTGGGAATTCATCTTCATGCCCCGTGCTTGAGGAGGATTCGAGCTTCAACCGTGAAACACCACGGAGTGTACAGTCTGGACAGCTTGAACCATGCCCTGTCTATGAATAGCTTTAGACACTACTTCTGGCAGGCTCTTGTTCAGTTCCCGTGTGGTCCCCGAACCTAACAGTATACCAAGGTATTCCGCAGGCCTCCCCCGTAGCGTTTCCAGATATATCGTACTGGACACGTCCCGAAGAATCATGGCGGTGAACGCTTAAGAGCAAGAAAGCAGAAATGAAATGTGATCAATCATAACCATGTTTTCGTCATAAGTGTACCTCCTGTAAAAAAGAGAGAGATACTCATCGTCGTGAGAATGAAGCAGAGAAGGACTTTTCTCCGGGCTTTTTACTTTCGAAAGTTCACCAATCGCTCTCTTCCCGCACCAGTGGCTGTGGTCGGCGCAGGGCCTCGGACCACTTCACCACCACTTCACCTCACCATCCCCTGTGCTTTGTATCGTATAATGCACCCTCTTCTCTTCTCTTCTCATTCAGCCTGCGCCATGACAAGCTCTCGAAGAGCCCACCTCCACCCACCCGACCCATCCGGCCCTTGATACTCTTCCTCCTCCCCATCGCGTCTCAACCACTTCTCCACCTTCCGCCGCCATCGTTCTTCCTCGTTCCTCTGCCGCCTGACAAACTCAGGCCCGACGTCAAACTCCTCACTCAACCCCCACTCGTCACCACTACTATGGCCGCCATCCGCCTCGCCAAAAGAACCTCGTCCCCCTTCACCTGATTGCATTCCCATACCCTGCATCTGCAAGGTCCCACTGCGACTCCTGGTCTCATCCTCTTCCTTCAAATCCTCCAACCCCGCAAAAACATCCTCTTCCTCCTCGATCTGGACACTACCACCCCGTAGCCCGGCCGTCGTACCGTCCGAGTTTTCCGCCAACTTCAGCCAGCGCATCTGACTCGGATCGAACACCATGCCGCCCACGACCTGAACGCCCGTCACGGTCGACCCGACATTGGAGATCAATGCTAGATTTGCCTTGGTCCCGGGACTCGCCTGGCCTTGACCACCATGTCCAGGCGGACTGCCCCCTCTGGGATGGAAATCTGGCACATCAAACGGCGCCAAGGCATTCTCGTTCCCTTCCCACCTAAACAGCAAGGGGTTGTAGTGCATGCCCTTCTCCGACTTAGGTCTATTGACGTCGTTGCCCAGCGGCTTGATAAGATGCGGCTTCAGCTGCAACTTGTCACTCTTCTTCTTTCTCAGACTGCCTCCTTGATTTGGGCGAGAGGCTGCCGTAGCCGGTTTCCAGTTCGTTGAGATCGGCTGGAGTGGCTCGCCCCGCATGTTCTGGAAACTCATTGAGATTTGGCGCTGCTCGCGGGCGTTACGAGACGCTGCCGTGTCGCGGGCAAAGCGAGGGATGTTGGTCGTATTGAGAGATGTGGTGGGAAAGTCGCTCTTAGGTGGTGACAGTGGTGTGGCTGGCGTGGGTGTGTCACTTCCCCGTCTTGTACTGCCGAGTGATGAAGTAGACGGGTTCAAATGTGAAAGACCGAGTTTACTTCTTAGACTTCGTGGCGCACCGCGCCCAACTGGTGTCTTGGTGAACTTAGACTCGAGAGTGGCAGATGTGGGAAGGTCATCGAAAATTTCAAGCTCACTCCCGTCGCCGTAGTTTCGTCGCCTGGCCGGTTTGGTAATTGTCTTCTTAGCTTGTGCGGCCAGTTCGAGAGGAGCAAGATTGCTGCGTCCACCACGCCCGGGTGTCTCAGGTCTGCCTAGACCAGCAAGACGGGACAATGACCTCTGCGCAGCAGACATACTGTCTCCCGATCCATCTGACCCTTGACCACGATAGTGACGTGTGGACGTGGTCTTGATGCTGATGTGCTGAGACTGACCAGCTGATGCACCTGCTGGCAGAAATGGCACTGCGGGCTTCCTAGTGTCTCCCATACGTGACTCGGCACGATCTGTTGGAGTCTTCGGTCGCGATGGAAGATAGAGACGGCTACCTGCTTCTTGCCTGGAAGGAGGTCTGGCATATGAAGAAGGGCTCTTGGTGGGTGACTGCATACCACGCATGACGGGCATGGACCTTTTCGCACGCAATAAATCGACATGAGTGGTTGTGGGTTGCTGGTAGCGCAGATCGGGTCGTGACTCAGTTCCCCGGAGGAGTCGTCTGCTGGGCGTAGAAGGAGTTGAAGGAGTCGAAGGAGTCGAAGGAGCAGGGATTGCTGAGACAGATGTGTGGTTTCCAAGTCGTGAATTGGGACGTTGATATGACGAGATTGCTGCGCCAGTTTCCGAGACAGGTTCCAGGTTGGATCGAACACGTTCATGCCGTTCAGGTTGAAATCTAGGCAACCTCGATATCGTCGGGCCTGGGGTCTTGTTGCTCGTCGTGAAGTTCAGAGTTGTAGTCGTTCTCTTCGACGGGCTAGTAGGCCTTGTCGCTTTATGCTTGACGTTTCGGTTGAGTGTCAACTTGGCAGGATCGAAAACTTCTCCATCACCAAGCTCAAGACCAGTGAAGAAGTCATCTTTACCAGAGGGCCGTCTAATGTCATGTTTGAATTCAGAGTGACCAGGAGATTCGGATTCGTGTTCTTGTTGTCTCTTTTTGAGTTTGTCTTCAAACTTGATAGGCCCAGCAGGGAGCACAAGTCCGTCAAGTCCTTCGTCTTCACTTTCGGCGGTGAAGGCACTGGAGACGCTAGGACTCAGAGCTGAAGCAGAAGAACTGCGAGCAGATCGACCTCCTCTCTTTGTTCCAGCGTGTCTGGTACCTAAGCTGCCTTCGGCCCATTCTAGGTCAAAGTCATCGCTCTGTTGCGGCGTCTGAGGTGCCTTCCTCGTAGACAGCCTCAGTTGGCCGTCAGTAGGCAATTCGAGGTCTTCCTCAATGTTTTCCATGCCTGCTTTGACAGGTGTTGGAGGCTGCTGGAATAATAATGGCTTTTGAGGAGACCTGTGCTTTGCAACTTTTATAGTCGGGACATCTCCAAAACCAGCATCCTCCTCTGTGTCGCGGAAGGATTCCAAAGTGATGGGAGTGGGTGCTGTCCGAGACTTTGGTGATCGTACCGTCTTATCGAGGAGATCTTTCAATTCGGGAGTTTTGGGTGAGGTCCTGAAAGCTGCACTGATTTGACGCAAACTCTCTGATAAATCACGATCGTCGTGTTTTGCGAGCTTCAGAGGAATATCAGTTCCTGGCAAATCAAGATCTTCTGACCAGTCATCGGCAATTGCCTTCTTGATTTCTTTTCCTTTGAGCCGTCTGATAGTTCCGCCTTCGAGGGCTGAACGCGGCACGTTTGAGGGTAGTGGTATTCCTTTGCTCTTTGCTAGAGCTACCGCATCCTTGATCGAAGCTTGTTCGTCCACGACCACGTCCCAATTTTCGTCCCCTTGATTTGACTCTGAGCGCATCGACATGCGGGAGGAAACCGAATCTCGGTGATTTGTTTGAGGATGTGAAACGATTGAAGTCGCGGTTGAAGCGGTGCGGAAATGCACATCTTGCAAGTTTTCAAAGTCATCGTCGTCCCAGTTTTCCACGTCTGGCATCTCGACCGGCGTTCGCGGTCTTAGCGTGAGTGGTTCCATGGTTCGAGTGTTTTTCTCGTGGCAACGTCAACGAGAGTCGAATTATTAGGGTCTCGAGAAGGTACAATGCGACATTGGCGACAGCGGAAACATAAGAGAAGAGGACCGTGAAGTCGTTAGGGTTCGTAACGGCGTAAAAGAAAAGTTGGACAGTAGTGTGACTGATCGACGTGAGTTGTTTACTGCTCCCCTTGGAGGGATGTACCACCGGTAGGGGCCAGTCAAGCGGACTTGAACGGCCGTCTGGATGATGAAGAATGAGAATACTGTGAATTCAGATGTAACTTATTTCTTGAGGTCAAGTTTGCGGTCTGGTAGGAGGTTGGTCCGGCTTTCTGTGTGGAGATCCGACACAGATGCAGGATGCGGTTCAGAGAGTTGGCCGTGCACGGAGAAGGAAGAAGAGGGAAAAGCTGTGGCAGGAAACGTTCTCAGACCTGTGATTAGTCGCCGCGAAACGCGCTACGCGTGGCCGTGGAAGGACGAAGTGGTCTGTGCACGAAAGGCCGGCGATCCGGTACGAGGCTCGGAGGTAACTCACTGCTTCTTCAATCTTTGACACCCGTCACAATGATAGAACCCCGCGAGATCTACTGCGCGACACTCTGGTAGCTTTGAGGATTTACAACTCAAATTATGACGGAGTCAAGTCTGCGAAAGTCAAAGTCATGGCAACCTGGGTCGTTCGGCTGACGAAAGCCGATAAAGACAAAAGTCCCATTCTAATAAGAGTTTCGCAGAAAGAAGGTGGGCATGACTTGGACCTTGATCTGCTTGCTACAGATGGAGACGCTGCGTACACAGGAAAAAGTAACTAATCCAGATGGACTATGATTTGTTCAGTTGAGCTGATGATGTTCCAGTCCGACAGCGAAGCCTGAAGAAACAGCGAGCCCGAAATTACGATGGCAGCGATGATGACTGGAATGCGATCGTCTGCCACATTTTTGGGACTGGGACAGGACCAAAGATCAACTCGGCGCAGAAAGAAAATCTCGACGTAGAATGTTCCGTGTCAGGCAAAGACCCCCGCAGTACTCTCACGATTTCTCTTCGAAACAAGGTCGAGGATATTACCCAGCAGCTGGGATCCATCGAGTTGCCTCAGACAGAAGATACCGACGATATTGATTTGTTCGGATGGGCCATCCAAGCCATCGACAGACGCGATGAATTGGAAGAGAATACCAAAACTTTACAAGAGACCGCAAAAGCAAAGAATGACATTGTCACAAATCTACACAAACAAATCGATGAACTGGTAAATGCCAAGGCCGAGCACGAACAGCAGATGCTCGCAAAGTTCACTGCCCTCCTGAACGAGAAGAAGCTCAAAATCAGGAATCTTCAGAGAGTCCTGTCGACAGCGCAGGCAGATCCAAAAAAGCTGAAGAAGCTGCAGTCAGCCATGGGCCGTGAAGCACCCTCGAATGGTCGACGCGGAACAAAGAGACAGGCACAAGAACAAGATGAAGGGTCGGATGAAAGTGAGGGTTTTGAAAGCATGGATGTTGATGCTGTGGTCAACAATCCAGAGGAGCCCGTCTCGCCCGAGTCTGGGCGGTCGACACCAGAGCCCGAGGACACAGACGACGAAGATGAAGATCTTGACGCTCCTAGCACAACGGTATCTCGACCGAGGACAAGAGGCACAGACTCTAGGAAGAAGGCAGCTACTCCACTACCGCCCCGGCGAGAGCTTCCTTTTCAGAGAAAGTCTGGCGGGAAAAAGGATGGAGCAGCTGAAGAGCCGAAGAAAGCACATACGCCTCCCACAGCGGCAGATGATGGGGATGATGAAACGGCTAGCGAAGATGATGATGAATTATGAAGCAGATACCAGTCAGTCTTGAACACAGCAATGTGCCACAAGTGTGGATCGAAGCTCATATCATTTCTTCGGGCTACCTGTGCTCTATGCTAACTAAGATACTGTCGTGATCGACACGCAGGAACAGTAAGCATCCCCTGTACTGCTGGCAAGTCTTTGATTTGCAGCGTTCGATCAATCAGTTGAGGCTGCTTCAACCGATAGTTTGTCCATTGATTCCAACCACTTTAGTAGTTGAAGTTTGGCGAATCGCGCTGGTTAGGATCGTATTGATCCATGCCGTCGTAGTGTTGGTCGTACATTTGTTCAGCATGGCTTTTGGCTTTCTTTTTGGCCTCGTAGGTATCATACTCGTCCATTCCCTTGGTCTCGGCGAGCTTGTCGACTTCACCACCGACGAATCCGGCGAGGAGTTCTTTGGCAAATTGATGGGAGACAGGCTTGCCTGCATCCATTTGTCAGTATTGAGCACGTTGAACGAGGAGATTGCGGCCTTACCCTCTTGACGTTGACGGTCTTCGAAGAGCTTCATGCCCTCGAAAGCGGCACCACCAGCAATGACTTCGTGAGAGAATTTAGCCTGGTTGTCATAGCCACCGCTGCCATACACTTCTTGGTGGGCATTTTGAGCGTCGTCTGGTTTCAGTCAGCTTCAACAAGGATTTTGAGGTGAGGAAGAGTGAGGTGACTTACCCCAGCCGAACATCTTGACTGTATTTGAGTTGGATGGACGGATTGATTGATTAGTCTAGAATGAGGAAGTGATTCTTGGTGGTAGAGAGATGAGATGATTTGAAGAAGGAAAAGAACAGGTTGAGCCAGCTTATATATGCGTGAAAGAGGTCAGTGACTTGCCCACCGCCTCCAAGAGTGAAAGGTGCTACGCAGTCATTGCCCCTCCTATCCTCCTGCGTCAATGGGACTTCACAATTGGACGCGTGGAAGTGGACTCCACTGCAACCTGTTACGAGAAGAGCTTCGTGCATTCCACTGGCCACTCAGCTTAACTGGCCATGCTGTTTCAGCACGTCGTCATGCCTGACGGCGTCAAGACAGAAGGCACAAGTCGATCTCAGATCACCTTCAGGCACCGCGACAAATGTGGAATGTTTCACCCTCAGCTTGTCAACAGTGGCTGTGCATCTTGAGGTCCATAGGGCAGGGTCAGTGAGGGTCCTACTGAGCTCGCTTAGGCATGTCCCGAACCTGATCGTGGCAAACCTTGGGGCCCTTAGCCAGAACCAGGTGAAAGAGACTCAATGGTTCTGCAAACAGGAACATTGGCCAGTGAAATCCCCGGTCGAGATGTTACACGATTCTACTCAGTTGTTAGAAGCACCATACGCCGAGTATCCGAGTAGATTCGAAGACCACTAGACCAACATGATCACTCCGTACGAGAAAGTGTTTCATGCTGGGCTGGTGCACTCCGAGTCATCTTTCAACCTGCGGGGTTCTCCAGGGGCAGATGCTTGTTTTGGCTTGTATTTTGCTTGTCTTGCGTGCCAAGTTGTCCAGTAAAAGCTTGATCTTGACGTCAATCCTTACATTCTGATCGACAAAAAAGCTGCTCGGCGAGTCGGCTAGATGTGCCTGATCAACCACATCTTCAGCCATTTACATCTGATATCCAAACACCAAACTACATTCCGATCGAGCTTACCTTAAGCTTGCTCCTTGCAAGCTGCTCGCAGGTTATCATCCTTCACAGCCTTGTGTTCCGTCAGCACACTGCGCCACAGCCATGACCACCAAACGTTTACCTACGAGTAGCGACTTTCCATCGTCCCTCAAACCCATCCTCCACCTCCCACCCAATAACACGCCAACCAACATCATTCTCTTCCTTCCCGGCCTCGGCGACAGTGCCACCAACTTCTCATCCTTCCCTCGTGCCATGAATCTCCCTGATGCACTGACGATTACGCTCAACCCGCCGTTTCCATTGCCCTTCCCGCTCGGCAGTGGTCCTGGCGATGAGTCCGGCTCGTGGTCCGAGGATCTCCACATCGACACGGCAACAGGCACCCTTGACCCTGACCCTGATTCCTCATCCATATCTCGCGCCGTCCAAATGGTCGCCCACGACGTCATCCACGACACTCTGATCACCAAATTCACCTATCGCCCAGACCACATCCATGTATTCGGCTTCGGTCAGGGCGGCTCCGTCGCTCTATCTGTGCCTTTGCATTCGTCGCTTCACTCCCAATCACTTGGTAGCATCACGGCTATCGGCGGGGCTCTACCTCTGTCCGCGTCTACGCCAAACACCAAGAACAAGAACAGGGCGCCTATCCTACTTCTGTCGGGCTCGAGATCGGCGCTGGCCTCGCCGGACTCGAGTCCCCTGAAACGTGTCAAAGCAGCCTACGAGTTCGTCACGTACCATCAGTGGAAGAAGTCTGACGACTCGATGCCCAAGAACCGGGACGAGGTACTGCCCATGATGCAATTCTGGGCACAGAGACTGAAGAGCAGACGAGGCGTGCCAGCCGATGCTGTTGAGATCAGCTAGAGCTTGGAGGACACAAATAATTGAACAGCTTGTAATGTACTGGTTCTGGATGCCCTGACACTATTATATGGCCATTCTCTGCACGATTGCCATCACTATTTCAGTCGATCCAGTTCCTCCCTCGCCCGGAGTACAGCATCTTCAGCTTCGCGCCGACTCTGGACCTCGACTTCATCTTCGACGACTTTACTCCCTTGCTCAACCAGGTCTCTCATCCGTCCCACAATCCTCCGGATTACAGACTTGCCTTCGTCATGCAGCCCCTGCTCTAGGGATCTTGTAGCCTTCAACCAGTCGCCCTGCATGCGCCAGAGGGCGAAAGCTGTACCTAATGCCACGATGGTACCGGCCTCATATACACTGCCTGCCACGGAGACGTATGTAAGTCCGGAGAGACCAGCTGAAAGACCTGTAAGTGAGAGGGTCTTCAACACAATCTGTTGAGCTGTGCTGGTCAGGTTCGTGATGGCGCGGTTCATATATGCCGCCCGCGTGGTCGATATAGTTGAAGACAAGGGTACCGGCTGTGGAATGGGTGCTATCTCGATTTCTGCTCGGCCAGTTCTATTGACCACGACTGGTTCCATGGGCGGGTCGGTTGCAACGTCTGCGTGAGCCCGCAGTACCTGGGTGGGCTCTGTTATGACTTCTGCCGCAGCCATGGGTGATGAGACTCTGTCCCCCTGTGAAACATCCATCGGAGATATGCCTGCTTGAGACAGCCTGCCGGACAGCTCATAAACGGCTCGCTCAGTTCGTGGCAGCCAAGCATTTGTTACAAGATCCGTGATGATCAGCCCAACATCATCCACACGCCAGAAGAGTTTGTACCACGACAATTTCCGCCAGTTGCGTGAGCTCCAAGCAGATGCCAGTCCCGATTGGAGCTCCTGATGTGCGTTCCGCGAGAATTCTTCGATGGATGCTTCTAGGTTTGTCCTTGTCGAGAAGCTCAAGGTCCTAGCTGCACTTGACCGGGCTTCCAGCGCGGCCTGAGATTGCACATTTGTTGTAGCGTTGGTAAGAAGCGAAGATATCAGTGTCTTCACGGGTGCTGGTATTGCTCCCTCGGACCGAGCGGCTGATGCGGAGGTAAGCCAGTCTGATAATGATGGCATACCAGAGTCGACCCATTTGTGTTCGTAGGTCCTGGCTTCGGTGACAGACCTACGGATTGCTGCCAGGCCTTCTTCTGCCTTTGATGCATCCACGATCAATACCTGTCCAGGTGCTTTCGTTTTTGTATCTTCCAAATTCACCACTACCTGAACAGACTTTCGATCTTCGAGAGCGATAAAGTTCGTAGAAGCCAATAATTCAGTAGCAGACATGAGTTCATCCAGCCCTTTTGTCACCAGCATCGTGCTATGAACGGGTTGGCTGATGGAGACCTGCCTTCCAGTGGCGGCTGTAGGCGTACCCACGGAAGGTGACAGGAAAGCATCTGGAGTAACGGTGTGGGAACCTTGCAACAGCTCCCCATTGCCTAGTGCTGGTATCGTTGAAATCAAGATTTCCATGTTTGTCCGTTCCAAAACGCTCGATGGGACCTGAAGAACTGGTATAGATGTTCTCGGTTGTGGTAGACTCGGGTTTGGCGGCTGCCCGTAACGAACTATTAGGCCCTGACCGAAATCGGCTCTCTGGTTCACCATTTGTTTCTCCCACGGCCCTTCGTCCTCCAACGGATCTGCAAGAAGCAGACGCACCACTCTGCGCGCAGTCTCTTGGACATTTAGCCCCAGGACCGCAACTCTACTTATGGGCGTTTCCGACTCGAGACCTTGTAGCGCAAGTTGTAGCCGAGACAAATTCACCTGCGCAGACGCCTTTTTCCTTACATCCCCCAAGGCCTCGTACAACTGTTTATAGCGGGCAGGTACATTTTTCGTAGCGTTCACGGCGGTATGTGAGCTAACAGTCGAGGCGCTCCGCCGGCTCGTCGAGAGCGTTCTTCGTGAGGTGGGCCGCAGAGAGCTGGTCGTGCGCCATGTGGTGCAGGAAGGGCAGAAGAAAAAGCTGTCGACAAAGGACTCAACTTGCTGGTAGGAGCGAGCTCTCAAAGGTGTCTTCATAGCTATTCACAGAGCCCTAGAAGGGCGGTTGAGCTGGCTTGTTTTGCGTTGAAGAGTTGGTAGTTCTCCGAGTCCGCAAAATGACGGCGTCGATGGCGAAGGAAATCCCAATGCGGAGTTCGCTTCTCTCACCCACACGCGACGCGCTTTCCTTTCACCGATGGTGATACCCACTATCAGAAAACAGAGCTGTCCATTTTGAATGCATAAAGGGTATCGTTGTATGATGCGAATAAGTCCTGACTATGAAAAGGAGCTGATATGGCTTCTACGACCACCATGAACAACTGGCTTGATCAGCTTGCCCTCTCCCTTGTGCCAACATCCACAAAGCCTACAGACATATGCAAGCACAAGGAGGCTTTTGCTCGCAGAGTAAAACATCACCCTTATGGCCGGACAAACCAGTTCGCTGTGGCTGAAAACCTTACTGGCCTCGAGGAGAAATTCCAGGTCTTGAACCTCGACGACCTGGCTGAAGCAATCTATCTACGGCGCCAGGAATTAGAAAAGCACGACCAACGCTGGATCCCGGACTTCTTGGATCTTTTGCTGCATCTATCCCATGATCCTGTGAGGAACAGCCGGGTTGAGAATCTCCCTGGATTCCCGGCTCGGTCAAAAACTCCTCCGACCCTGAAATGGGCTGATATCGAGGCCGAAGACCCGATCGATCGGCAGAGCCAGATATGGAGTGTCCCCGAATTCAGTGATTTCAGTTCTGACGAGGATGAGATTGTGGTTGCGAGTACCACAACATCCCCGGCAAGTTTGAAGCTGAGCCAGGAGGATCAGGTTGGGTTTGAAAGGATTTTCGACAGTGGAGATGCCCAAGATGAGCTCTCTATACCTTCTCAGCTCGAGTCGGCACAGTTCTGGCGCCAACCGGATGAAGTTGTCGCGATCACAGAGCGACAGGCTATAAAAGAAGTACTATTCATGCTTAGCGGCCTACCAACTTCGGTTTTCACCCTGTCTGATAGTGGAATCCAGCATGACTCCCGATATCGTGTAGGCCACCTCGAAAGACAGACTTCGGAGTCAATCCTGCATAAGGCAGCACTTGTTGGTACAGAAGTCGCGTGTGTCCGTCGATGGCTGTCGACCGGAAAACATGTGAGCGTGATGCAGCTCGTCCACGACTGCATAAGACAAGTTTGGGAAAGGTTCCAGCACGTCGTGACCCGTATGCAGGACGACATCTTACACGAAGTCTCGTCAGACGGTGTCGTTAGCCTCTTACGAGCATTGCACGCTGTTCAGCAGACGATCATGCCCTTGAAGGCCATAGCAGCCGTCATTCCATGGCTGGCACAGGATGACCCGGTCTCAGCTCTGAACAATCTTCATTACCACATCGATCTGGCCTACGCTTGTGGCGACACTGTCGCTCTGGAGACTCTCACACCCATCTTTCTTTCAGCATCGAGACTCTATGCGAGGCCAATCGATGCATGGCTGCTGACAGGTGAGGTCGAATCTGCAGGCTCATTCTTCGTCAGCGAGGGTAGCAAGCCACGCAATGCGACTACTCTATGGCAAGACTGGTTTGTCTTGTCAGAAGACGACAAAGAGATACCGATATTTCTAAGAAACTTTGTCAAGCAGATCTTTGCGGCTGGTAAAACTGCTGCGTTTTTACGGCACCTACGACAACTTCCCATGGAGAACGGCGGCGAGACCCTCGGAATCTGTGGAGCATTGACCGAGACAGCCCAGCTGCTTAAAGTATCACCTCTACCATTGCCGGCGACTCTGGAGGGGGTGTTGAGCCAGCATCTGACCAGTGTCCTGGTTACCTCTACGGAAGCTCTAAAAGAAATCCTCGAGACAGACTGTGGTCTGAACAAACTCTTCGACACCTTTGACTATTTGTACCTCGGCAAAGACGGCCTAATCCTTGATAATGTGGATAACCGCCTGTTCGACCAGATCGATCGCTGTATGGAAATGTGGAATGATCGGTTCCTCGTTGCGGATCTGGTGGCAGAAGCATATCAAAGCATCGAGTGCATTGAGCCTGACTCCATTACCATCGAATCGACGTACACATTGTCCAGGAGCATGCAAACTCGGCGCCGCTCCGTCAGGATTCTCGCCGCGTTGACAATCTCGTACCATTTGCCGTGGCCGATGGCGAACATCATCTCGTCCGCTTGTATCGCCTCGTACCAACGCATCGCTCTCACGCTCAGCCAGATCCGTCGGGCGAGACATGTGCTTGAGCGCCGAGCGTATTTCTATGTCCAGAATATTTTTCCGCTGGGCGGCTCTGATGGACCGAATGATCAGAAAATCGCGCGGGCCGTCTACATGACGCTGGCACACTTTGTCAACGTGCTATATGCACATTTGACGACCTGTACCATCGGGCCTCTGACGCGAGAGATGCGTGCACAGCTCACTGCTCCCACGACAGGGAGTATTGACGACATGATCACCATACACGCTCGTTACATCCACAACCTCGAGCACGCGTGTCTGAGTAGCACGCGCATCAAACCTTTACGAGATGCACTGATAACTATTCTGGACTTGTGCATTCGTTTCGCGGACCTTGTATCCTCCTCGCCTGCCACCGCAGCAGGTCGTGTAGGCTCAGCAGGCCCAACGGACTTTGAAGCTAGCTCTTTCACTTCGGCGCAGAGTCAGCACCGGAGGAAGAGACGTGCACAACCCCATCGACAGGATGAGTCGTCTTCCGATGAAGATCAAAAGGTAGATGGAGGCGGTATGCGCGAGGGGCAGTCTACATTTCTACTTGATGAAGATACGTCCGTTGTGCGGGAGGTCAAGAGACTCCGTGAGGCGTTCGGCAAGCACGTCATGTTCCTGCTCGCCGGGTTGAGAGGCGTCGCGAGAAACTCGGGCGATGTTGGCGATGGGTTGGAATTGCTTGCTGATAGTCTGGAGGGGGTGTTCCCCAGAAAAAGGAATGCGTTTTATTGACCTTTTCACTATTTGTCACAGGCGCCTAAACTTACTGCGCTTTGCCGTGATATGGTGGTCTGATATCTAGCCTAATGATTGATGGGGGTATCAAGTAACTCTTCTCTTGACAATGGAAAATCAGGATCACCAAGGGCAAATTTACGATGTTCTCTGCCACTTGGTCTCCTCTGCACCATCGCCTGCTTCACCATCGGCATGGCCATCCCCCTCTTCTTCCCTGGATCGTACTGTGCCGGCACCTGGGCCTAGACTAAGACGATCGTCTTGAGCAATGTCTTCGGCCCTGGGTTCGTCTCCTTCGTTTTCGTTTTCAATCCAGTTCCCATCTTCGTCCACGAATTCATGCATATTCTCCGCTGTGATCCAGCCTCCGCTGCCGGGCATGGCGGGCGGTAGGCCCCCATCGCTTGCACCGGGAAAGGCGAGGCCTGCTTGGAACAGACGGCTTTGGCTGGGGTCGTCCTGGTCTTCTTCGTCTCCGGGATCAACCGGGTCGGGGTGAAGATTGGAACAATTCGATAAGGCTGTGAACATGGCCATTATGGGCGTTTGGAGGGGCTTGTCTTCTGCGGCAATTGGGTCGGCGTCCGGGTCGACATTGTCGTCTCCGGGTTGTGTTTGAGGAGGTCCGGACGCGGTGGGGATGATTGTTAGGGAGATGGAGTCGAGTTCGTCGTCGTCTGCTTGTTCTTCCGAGGATGAAATAAGTTGCATGTAGACTCCTTGGCCTTGGACAGGTGCGTTGGTGGACGAGCCTGGGCCTGACGAGGGTTGAGGAACGGGGAGCGATTGGATTGCATGCAGGGAGATTGACGGGTAGGGTATTGAGAGGCCTGCATTGGCCGTGGGCGAAAAGAGGAAGAGTTTGTCCGAAGTCACCCAGACATCGACGTCGTCGAGGACCTTTTGCGTGGAAGGCGGTTGTGGTTGTGGTTGTGTGTCTGCAGCATCATGGCCATTGGCTTCACCGGCGCCGTTGGAGTGTGGCTGTGAGGTAACAGATGTCGCACGTTGCAGAAGAGGGGTAAAAGCAGATATTGATTCAACTTCGTGCTCGAGTACGAGGAGTTTGCTGCGGTCGCTGTAGTAGTGCAGGACTGGAGGGCCTGAGTAGAATGAGGCGGGTGTGGTGGACTGGTGTTCGGCGAGAGGGGTGAAGCTGCTTGCTTTGGGCGGTTCGTGCAGGACTTCCATGTTGAACCAGGATTTTCTGTTTCGAGAAGATACTATCCGAAGGTTAGAGTGTTTGAACAAGGTGAGTGCTTCGTAACTCGTCCGCGTGAGCTGCAAAAGAGGCTGTCCACGCTGCCGCAGGAAGAAATTCACATCTTTTTGCACCACATCGACATTTGCGGGGATGTTCAGGCCCCAAGCCAATCAGGTGGTCCATAAGCTCAACGTTGTGCTAGCACCCATTGAGCCTAGCACGACCTAGTTAGCCGGGGTTAAAGTGCGTTAGTTCCACTGGTCACTGGTTTTCTCTGGGCCGCGCAATGCGAGTTTCGTTGACTGGGGTCGGCCTCGTTTCTCATTCTCAATCTCATTCACATATGAAATGATATCACCCTGACCAAGTTTGCTTCTTTCCGCTGTCGCATCTCTCTCTCTTCACAGAATCCGGCTTTCTACGTTAATGGCTGATGGCTAGCAGGCTGTCACTGGCGCAATGGCAGTCGCTCGACCCGTAAGATTCCTCGGGGCGCTGTCCGTCGTCTTGCTCTTCTTCCTCATCTACCAGTACCTGCGGCCGACACCCAGCCTCACCCCGCCGAACGCGGGCCCTGTCGAAGGCAATGGCGCAAAAATCGACAACATGGAGCGTGATCCGCTCTTAGATGCAATTGGGGAACCCGACGGACCCCTCTGGCGACACACCGACAACGATTACTCTCCCAACAGTCTCAACTCCGCACGAATCAATGCCACGCTCCTCTCACTCGTCCGAAATCAAGAACTCTCTGACCTCCTTCCTACCATGAGACAACTCGAAGAAACATGGAACCATAAATTCAACTACCCCTGGACATTCTTCAATGATGTCCCGTTCACTGATGAATTCAAACTAAAGACGCAAGAAGCCACAAAAGCGCAATGCTCCTATCACATCATCCCGAAAGAACACTGGGAAATGCCCCCCTGGGTCAGTCAAGAGCTCTTTGACGAGTCTGCAAAGATCTTGAAAGAAAACAACGTACAGTACGCCGGCAAGGTATCTTATCATCAGATGTGCAGGTGGAATAGCGGCATGTTCTATCGACACCCAGCACTCGAACATATGCAGTATTACTGGCGGGTGGAACCAAAGGTTCAGTTTTTCTGCGACGTGGACTATGATGTCTTTCGGTACATGCAGGATCACAACAAGACCTATGGTTTCAACATCAATCTTTTCGACTCTCCTGAGTCGATACCTTCCCTGTGGCCGGAAACCATCAAGTTCCTGGCATCCCATCCGGAATACCTGAACAAGAACAACGCTATGCAGTGGTTGACAGACAATCAGAGGAGACCGGACAACAACGTCAAGGCACACGGCTACAGCACCTGTCACTTCTGGTCGAATTTTGAGATTGCCGACTTGTCCTTCTGGCGGAGTCAGATCTATGAGGACTATTTCACTCACCTCGACCGGACTGGTGGTTTCTTCTATGAACGATGGGGTGATGCGCCTGTGCACAGCATTGCTTTGGGTTTGTTTGAGGATTCGAGCAAGATTCACTGGTAAGTTCCGTCTCGCGTCGCTCGAGACAACCATTGCTAATGTCGTGCAGGTTCAAGGATATCGGATACAACCATATCCCATTCTACAATTGTCCAAACTCGCCCAAGTGTCGCGGCTGCACGCCAGGGCAGTTTTATGGTGGGGAGTCATGGTTGCAGCGAGAAGATTGCAGACCACTCTGGTTCAAATATGTCGGGACTGGATGATCGAGCTCGTACCGAGCTGTACTATACGTGCATTGAGCGTGTTCTTGGGAGATGGTGGCAGCATTGGAGCAGGCGTTCTTGGTGTGCTTGTAGAGCTGTATTGTACATGAGGACGGTGGACGATGGACGTATATATCTGAATCGGCTGGAGTGCTGTGAGCTGGTGATTCCCATGAGAGGTACGTTGCCAGAGAGCCAGTGCAGACCAGAGACCAGCTCCGACTGACTGGAGAAGCACGCGCAGAGTGGGACGCACAGGGGAAACAAACCGACAAAGGCGACAAGGTTTCAGAAGCTGTCGTAGCTCTTACCCGTGGGATGATCAGCAAATGACTATTCAGCGCCGAAGCGACTGACCTGAAAAACTGTTGCTATAATAACTAAGGTTGCTTGTGCTTGCAAGCCTCGTATAGCTTGCATGGAGCCTCAATCTACGTGTCTCAATCGAACAGCGATACTTTGATATACCTAAGTAGGTATGCTTGATGCCTGGTATTTGACCATTCTGCATGCTATACAGTCCAACTACGGTACGGTGCACACTAGAGGCATCGTCCTCCATCTCAACACGGCATCCTACCGTGTCATCTTCAACAAACTCCCCACTACTCTACATCCTTTACGACCGTTTTCCCCCGTTTGCCCCCAGCAATCCCAACACTCGGGTACTTTTCAGACCATGTATCGAAACTGCTTATCCTCGCCAAACTCGGTCGGCCTCTCGAGGTGCACGGTGTCCCTGTTTTTGCCATACTTCTCATCGCGCTTCTTGTTCGCCCTCGCCAAAAGCGCCATCTGCATACACGCCGTCACCACGACGAGCAGACACGCCCCGCAACTCACCCACATGCCCTTCCGATAGTAGGGCTTATCGGTCTTTGGAAAGATGTTCGTCCCCAACACAGGCCCGCACTGGCCCCCCGTCGAGAGAATCGCCAGCGCCACGGCCCTTTTCGAGTCCGTCGCGTGCGTGTTGCCGACCCACGTCAGCACCATGGCGACGCTGATGAAAATCTGCACGGACAAGAACAAGCCAAAGTACCGCGGGCCGACGCCCGTCGTCGTGCCCAGGATGATGTATCCGACCGCGGCGACGAGCGCGGGCACGGCGACGAAGGGACCCCGGTATCCGACGCGGTCGGACAGCCATGCGGAGCCGACAATGCCGAGAAAGCAGAGCACGTAGGGCGGTGCGGAGAGGCCGTTGGATTGGATCGTGCTGAAGGCGCCCATCTCGGAGATGATGGTTGGCACGAAGAGCGGGAGGGACGCGAAGCAGACGTTGCAGCCGAAGTACATTAGCGGTGGGAGGTATGCTGTTCGTCGCAAAGGACAGAGATTTCGTCAGTAAAGAAAAACGTGGTCTAGAGGGAAAGAAAGCAAAAAACAACGGTATTAAAAGCAAGCGGGGATAAAGTGTCGGGTGCATCATCATGGCTTACATCGATAATCCATCAATCCCCCAAGGACCTGCTTCCACTGAAGTCCCTTCTTGCCCGTCCGATCGCCCGGCTGCCGCAGACTCAAATCAATGGCAATCTCCTTGTCGCGGGCATTCAAGAATTTCGCCTGGTGTGGACTATCAGGCAACCAGAACCACGCGACGATCGCGAGCAGGCACGTCGGCGCGCCCTCGACGATGAACAGGATCCGCCAGGGGCCGATGCTCGCTTTGGCCTGCGAGATGCCGTACGCCAGCGCGGATCCGTAGGCATTGGCCGCTGCTGATCCGGACAGAAAGATCCCCGTGCGTAGGCCGAGTTTCTCGCGAGGGTAGAAGAAGGACAGATACAGAGGCACACCGGGCCCATATGCGGCTTCGAAGATGGCGAGAATGACTCGACAAACCATCACCCCGGCCCAGGATTTGCATGCTGCTTGCATTGTCGAGACGATGCCCCAGCCAAAGACGACGAAGGCAACCCATCTGTGAGGCGGGAAGGCTTTCCAGCCCATTTGCGTCCATTGGGAGAGAATGTCTAGCGAGAAGACGAATTGTTAGTCGGAAATCTTTTTGGGGAAGAAAAAAGTGCTCTCTCTCTCTGTCTTTGGTTCAGACTTGGGCGTGCAGCAACGCACACCCGCATGACAGACAGCAGGGAGGAAACCCCCAGGGTGGTAACGAGGGAACGGAATGGAAGGAACAAGGTTGAATGAGGCGAGAACTTACAGGAGATATAGAACGCCGTTCCCAACCAATCGTACCGATTACCAGACAGGTCGATGTCCTTCTCCATTCCCGAGATGCGAGCATTGCCCAGATTGGACCGATCGAGCACGGATAAACTGTACAGCACGAAGATGAGCGGCATCAAATGCCAGTCGAGTTTGCGAATGACCGCATCTTCCTCCGCCTTGGTATATCGTGGCGCGAGGGCAGGGTCGTAAGGCTTGGTGATGTCATTGTGTCCTTCCTTGTTGTGGGTTGATTGAATGTTCTCGGCCGTCGAGACCGTGGCTTTCTCGTCGGACACTGAAGTGCTGGGAGATGTTGAAGGGTGGATGGCACTAGCGGGCGTGGCGAGGATGCCAGATGATGGTGGATTGGTGTTGGATGTGGCTTTCTCCTCTTCTTCGACGTGCTTGATGTCCATCTTGTCGATTCGCTACCTCGTAGGGCAAATGGATCGGACGGAGTCGCAAGGCGAAGCCGGGCAGGAGGCAAGCGAAGGACTTGCGTAGTGGAAGAGGGAACGAGGGAGAGTGAGAGAGAAGACCACAAGAGAGAGGGGGAGAGAGAGACAGAGAGGTCGGCGAATGCAACATGGTCCCAGAGTGACGACTGGGCCCTTTTTATTTACCACAGTATGCCGGTTTCCCGTCTCGTAGATAGTGTGATGAGCCACCATGTGCCTACTCGAGACTCGAGCGCTGGACGATCTACCCATATCCACAGCCAACCCGTGTGCGACTATTGCCAGAGGCGGGTGAGCTGTGTCTGGGCATGGCACGTTCCCCGCAAATTTGATCCATACAGCCAGGAGAGGGAGCGAGTGCTACCTACCTTGCTGCATTCGGGTAGGACTACCTCGTACCACGCTGGGTGCCACGAGTCCTTACCGTACCTCATGTGCCGAGGGCGTACGAGGTGTGTGCCGCGGTGGGACGTGTGGACGTGCAGCGAAACGGTGCAAATGGTCGACTCGTGCGACGTTAGGTTGGTCCAGACACGGGTGAGGATATCGTCGGGCAGTCGGGTACATTGCCGGCGGTCTTTGAGCGGTCATCAACAGAAACCAGGTGTAGCAGTGTTGGAGATGGCCGTGCGAGTGTGGATGTCGGCGCATGATCAGCTCCTGGAGTGGCGTTCATAGCCTAGTGTAACCTGTAGATCGGTAGCTGGTATTGGTTGAAGCTGGGAAGACAGTTGGGGGGAATGATGTACGACAAGGACCGAGTATGGGGATAAATGAATACCCCCTGGGCAGTTGGTGGCCCCCAATCTCCCCCACGGAGATATCCCGCCTCAGGCTAGTGGGCTGGTGAGGCTTGGCTGTCTCCAAGCTTCCGGGCGTTCGGCGCCACCTTTCTTGGGCACGCTTATGCAGGCTTGTTGAGACGTGACAACAGCCTAGACACTCCCTGATTCAGGTAACAAAGGCAATACTGCGCGAGAGTGCTTCCCGCTGCCGGTGATGCCGGGCTCGAGATGTAAACGTGCTTCCATGCACGGCTAAACGGTCGAGATCAACTCCCTTTCAGGCACCGTACAGGCAATTCAATGCCCTATCGAGATCGCATATGCATGAACACAGTACTCGTACTCGTACCAAAGGCCAAGCAGCCTGAATATATATCTAATATCATCCCCGAACTATGCTTCGTCCATTATCACTTTCGTTCAGGAAAGGGAGCGAGGCCGCTTTGATCGGCCACGTGAGGGCGTATCGAGGAGGCCCGGCCGAGAACGAGAGATCGTCGTAGGAGCCACGACCGGGCATGGGGAAGGCCGCTCGAGCACTGTGCGAGCCACAGGGAGCGCTGTTTGACGCCCATTCACAGAAGCCAGTTCCGGCCACCAGGCTCAAGGATCCCTTTTGGGGCTCTGCTAGGCATCTGTTTCAGATGGGCTCGCGGATCTATATCACCTTTGGAGAAAGCGCGCAAGAAACGAAGTTACTTGTTCAAGGACACCGGCCGCATCATGGGCCACGCTGTCGACAATCTGCAACTCGGAGCAGATCCCCCGCGCCTTCAAATCCTCATGAAGACCTTCAAGTGCAGCCTTCCGGGTCGGTAACGACAAGATAGCAGCAGCGTTATCGGCTCTGCTCCCACGATCTGGCTCACTTGCACTGTCTTGTTTTGATAGCATCCAGCTGTAGAACCCAGGGTTGATTACATCCTGGACGTCGAGAGAACCGACAACAAGCTGCACTCCCTGAACACCGCGGAGGGCATCGAGATCTGCAACCCGCGCCGCTTCCCCGACAAGTGTTTCCGTATCCTTTGTGCCGCGAGGCCATTCCAGGGTATCGTCGAGCCGAGTCACCACGCCTGGTGCCCCGATACTTACGGCCATCAGTCTGTCGGGATGCAGATAAAAAAACTTCAACGCGAATTGCCCACCGCCCGAACACCCGACCAACAAGATCTGTCCGGTCTCGATTCCTGGCCACCGCTGGCCTACCTCGCTCAGCATGTCGATGAGAATGTGATCGTACCTGATGCCGCGGTTGCTGAGCCTCTTCAGTTGGGAACAACGGGGCGAGAACGGCGGCGCCGACCCTGTCCGCCAGTTCGACCAAGCAGTCTAGACTGCGCTCGGCATGGCGTTCATTGCCATGGACGTTGACGATCAGGGGCAGCTTGGGTGCTGTGTGTCGGTAATGCTGCCTGGGCACATACATACAATACTATGCCCGTGGGTCTGAGGCTGCCGCCTTGAATGGGATCGAGCCCACGAGGTGAGCTTGTTCCCAGTATTCCGGCGGCACATCTGTCG
Source organism: Vermiconidia calcicola (assembly GCA_035928285.1). NCBI lineage: Eukaryota > Fungi > Ascomycota > Dothideomycetes > Mycosphaerellales > Extremaceae > Vermiconidia > Vermiconidia calcicola. The sequence goes on from JAXLQG010000029.1 coordinate 100,785, forward strand.
TTGTCCATGCACGCTGCGGAGTCATCTTTGCCGTTGATTTTGTAAATGTCCTGTGTTGTCTACCGCACCCTGTATTGTCATTTGCTCCGGTTTGGTCGTGTCACACTACCTACCTAAATATACTAACGGGCACGACTCCACCCTCGGAGCGAACTCGCTTCAGGGCTGCAGCGAGTCCAGAGCCGAGATGTGAAAACAACTAAGTGTTAATTCGAGCGCGCCATCGGCCCATCTCTACGCGGGATATAGTTATCAGTATTTGTAAAGACAACATGAGCGTACCATCGGATGGGGACTGGTCCTTGCCAACTATCCAACTGGTTCTGGGAGGTTCTGGCGATCTTTTATAAGATCAAACTGTAGAGGTTTAATGTTTCTGTTGACGAACATCCCTTGCGTCTGTCATTCACCGGCCACTTCAGGAAATACTAGTAATCGTAAGATCATCCTCGATACTCTAGCATTTAACCTGTTGGAGAGAACTACGAGTAATGTTCGACAACGCCTTCCAAAGCCATGACCAACTCTTTTGGAAGCTTCAACTCCATCAAGGGTACATACATTTGACTGCCGTGCACATCATCTTCCATGAAGCCACCGCTGGGCATTCTCCGACCCTGTCGTAGACGAGGAATGGTGGCCTTGAACGCCAGGGCTGGGTCGAAGAAACCACAGTAAATGATATCCTCCTCGGGTACCGAGTACAAGCTCGAAATGACGGCTTTGGTCAAGAAGGCGCTGCTCTTCATGACGGTATACATGGACTGCGACTCGAACATGATGTCGAATGTCAATTCGAAGGGCCCGGCATTCTTGGACCGGATGACTCGCGCGACATCGCCGAGGGTTGTGTGGCGGACCCCGTTTTCTAGAGTCTTTTCTGGCCCAGTATCACCAATGACGGATGTCTTGGTAGTCGTAATCGGATCCGTACTGCTGGTGCCGTTGCTATTCGAGACAGCCAGTGGAGACTTAAGCTGCTGTTGTGGCGTTCCAACCCTGTTAGTCTCCTCCTGTTCGTTGGTAGCAGTGCGTCCTTTTTCCTCAATGACATTCTTCTTCCACTGGTACAATGGCTGGGGTCCTGCAACAGTGCTGACATCGTTTTCGTGCTCGGAATCTTGTACCTTCAGCTCGTGTGCACCTTGTTCGCCGTCGTCCAGATCCATGAGATGATAAACGCAAAATTTGGCACACCTGCCCATTTCTATCTCCAGCTTGCCCCCGATTCCCATGGCGAAGTTTCCTGATGTGGCCTTCTGCCCTGGATACGGTCCATGGACGGACGCTATCCGAGCGCTCGAGGCGAGACTGTTGGCAAGCTCTTGCGTAGGTGCCAGAGCTTCACCGACGACGAAAATACCTTTTGCACCGCTCAGGCCTTGGCTCGCGACTTCGTATTGGTGCAAAAAGAGGTCCCATTTGTCCGGTATGTGGCGGTGCTGAAATTTGACATATTCCCTGGCCTGGTCCAGAAAGGAGTCAATCTGAGCACCGAGGATAGGATCCTTAAACATGCCCATGAAGAGAGTGCGATATCCCAGCACACAAGCCCCCTCTAGCTTCACCGTGTACTTGCTGCCCAGCGTGGAAGGAGAGTGGAAAACGCCCCCTGATACACGCACCGACACGCCATCTTCCAGCTGTTCGTAATGGCTGTGAGTGAGATTCAGACACCCGCCAGGACCATACAGCAGATCAGGCCGAGACTTCTCGTAGAGAGTGTGTGCAGCCACACTCAGTGGCGAACAGCGGGTGCCCGGGTGCAGAGGCTTGACATCGAAGGCCCCATCACGATAGACAGTTGCTCTGACCGCTTTGCTTTTCGGCGTTGCGCAAGACCCGCCACAATCGAGGATCTTTCCCATGTGAAAAATGCCCCCAAGAAAGGCCTCTGTCACCTTTACTTCCTCTGATGCCGATTTGGCTGTGGCCTGGAACATCGAGTACGCAACATAAGGGGACGGATCATATGCTCTGCCCCCGACGATAATGTCGAAGTCGGGGTTCTGCACCATAGTGTCCAAGAACGGCTCGTAACCCATCTGAGAGACAATCCTTGAGGCTGCCACAACATCATCTGGAGTCAGTGTAGGTACTGGTGTGCCACATCTACAGTTATACCGAGTCACCGTCAGTGCTCGGAGAGCCGGTGTAACTCTGCAGGTCAACTCACCCCTGAATCCGACCCTTTGCCAATCTCTCCAGGACGACGGATTTGGCGACTTCAGAGTAGATGCCAAACACTTGCAGGCGTGAGCTGGAAAGAAAGAATCAAAGGATCAGTGCCACAAGCCAATACAAGACCCTCGAGACATGTTTTCGACTCGCCATTGTTCTCGCTCGACGACGATCTCTCTAATTACCTCGACCATCTCGTCGACATGGTCATTGCTGCCATCCCCTCCCGCCGAGCTGAAAAGCAGAGGGACACGATACTTGTTCAGTAATGTCAAGATCTTGGCCAGATCCCGCTTGTATGACGACCGTGGGACTGTCATGCCTCCTAGTGCCAGCTTCTCAGGGCCGGAGTCGGTCGACCCTGAGTCCAGGATGATCGCCGTCGGTGTAGACGACTTCGCCAATGATGCCAGCTCGGCATCGACGACCTCTTCGTCAAAGCCATAGCCCAGCATGCCACATGGTGTGACTATGTTGCACAATGGTGCTGCAACACCACTGGAGTCTTGTGTCTCCGTCGAAATGGCCATATCTGCTGGCTCCTTGGCTTCGTCTTCGCCTTCTAGCCTGGTCAACCCGATCGGATGCGCAGAGCAGCCTTATCTGTACACTAATTTGCACTCACTGCTGCCATATCAAGGAAGAATCCCCAACCACATATCTTTTGAAGATATGAGAGCAACCGAGCCGGGCCGATCTGGGCCGTAACAAGGTCGCACCGACAAGCGAGACTGCTCCGAGATAGAAGTATCAAGCGCAGGTTTCTGATTGGATCCTTCGACGCTTGGCCCGGACTCCTCTAACTCCCCCAGTATGAATAGTGGCATTTCTGATGAGGACATGGGGAGATTCCTCGTTCGAGACCGTCGTGCCTCAAAGCACTTAAACGCGAGGGTCAAGCAGCATGCTGAGGGTTTCTTTTGTGAATTGACACTTCACAGCTCCTCAATTCTCCCTCTCTCTGTCCTTGTTCCTCTGTCTCTCATTCGCAGCAATACTTGGTAATCCCACCCCATCCACCATGGCTGAGGCACAAACCGCCGCACCCAAAGCTCAGGCAGAGGCAGTGCTACACGACAAGGAGATCCTGGGCAGTAATGTGGTCGACTCGGCTGCCCCCACCGACATCACGCAGACCCCGGAGGAGAGAGAAGCTGAGGCCCGCTTTGAACGACGCTTGAAATGGAAGATTGACCTGGTCATTCTTCCCATGATGGCACTGATGTATTTTCTCTCTTCAATGGTCAGTCCATTCACCCCGATCGCCGTGCTGTCTCTTCATTTGGAGTCCAATCACTGAACGCCAACTTGCAGGCTCGAAATGACCTGGGCAATGCCAAGGTCGCCGGAATGACCGAGGACTTAAACATCTCGCCCAAGCAATACTCCAACCTGGCCAGCATTTCTTGGTCGGCTACATCGTGTTTCAAATTCCAGGGACAGTGTTGGTCCGCCTGATCGGCCCTCCAGTCCAATTTTCCTGCGCCATGATGATGGTATGTAAACTTCTGAAATCCGAGAGATGTGCCCTAGAGGGTTCATGGGCTGATCACATCCTATACATATTAGTGGGGTGTTTTCACTGCTTGCCACGTCATTGCCAATACGTATGGCACTTTGATGGGGCTGCGGTTCCTAGTTGGCGTGGCTGAAGCTTTCCTGGAAGGAGGAGTCTTCTGTAAGTCGCTTTGATGTCCATGTCATTCCCTGCGCATCTCATTCGAGAGTCGGTTGTTAACCGGCTTGCGACTATCCACCCATAGATCTCTCCTTCTGGTACACCTACACAGAGCTCGCAACCCGTGGGGCTATCTTCTACTCGACAAGTGCTCTCGCCGGCTCTTTCAACGGCCTGATTGCCTATGGCATTGAGAAGAATCTCGCCGGTGATCGGGGCTGGGAGCCCTGGCAGTGGCTGTATCTGGTGGAAGGGGTGCTCCCCATCGGGTTCGCTGTTCCTTCTGCTCCTGCTCCCGGGCACGCCTGAAAAGAGGCATTTTCTCTTCACCAAAAGAAGAGCGCGAGCTGGCCATCCGCCGCAGCCGAAGGGCCTTCAACCCGGATCATGCAAAGTTGCGTCCAAAACTCATCATCAAACCGCTATTGAAGCCACACTTCTGGCTCCTCTCGGCCATTTACGCCTTCAACCATTTTTCCGTGTCCTCGTTGTCCAACTTTCTTCCAGCCATCATACAGGTGCGCTCTGACCGCTGCCCCCGTGTGCGATCGCTCGTATTCACTGACCGGCCTGACAGGGATTCGGGTACTCCACAGTCCGCGCGCAGTTAATGTCAGTCATTGTCTATGCTTGTGCCTTGGTTGGGATCAACTTAGCTCAATCGGCCAACTTAACCCTCACCACTTGTCTTTACAACTATTTACGTGTGCGAAATGGCAATGTATGAACTGGTATTTTGCCATCGCGAGATAATCGCTCCGACATGCGCAGTAGACCGATTGGCTGCAGTCATTCCGCCTCGACATGGCATCGACCGTCCCAGCACTGCCAGTCTAGAAATCATGCAAAATACACACGCTAAGAAAGGCCCCGATATCCTTCATAAGCCTGGCTCCTGCATTCGGTAGTAGAGATCTGCTTCTTATGTGGTCTCAAGACTCAGCTGGACTTTGGCATATATTCTCGGTCTCGTCCTGGGCGTACGTCAAAGAATATGGCAACTGCTGAGGCCGTCGACGGCATTCCGCGGGCCTCTCCTGAAAGCAGAGGTGTTCATTCGAGCCGCATACTCGAGTTCCTTCAAGATGAGCGGGCGAAGAATGTCGAGTTCAACTGCTTCATGCTGTATCGTGGAGGGGCGGTCATCTCGGAGGGCTGGTGGTATCCCTACCAGCCTCAACTTCGGCATATGATGCACTCGGCCACCAAGAGCTTTCTGTCCGTCGCCGTGGGTATGGCCATTCATGAAGGCTACTTCACGCTACAGGATAAGGCCATCTCCTTTTTTGCCGACCACGTGCCCAATGATAACCAGGATCCCAAGCTCGCGTCGTTGACAGTGGAGGAACGCGACGGACGATTGTTCGGGGATTATATATAGATGTAAATATATATGAGAAAATATAAATACTATGATATGTTCATCTCTCGTCACGCATAACCCCGGCATAGCAATGGAAGCCCAAAACAAAATCAATCCGCATATTCCGTCTTCGACAGCAGTTCAACCTGATCGCCCTCGCGGCTGAAACGGGGACGCCGCGGATAACGGTACAGGAACACAATCACCGCGACTTGTAGCATCAGCATAATCAAAAACACCCATCCGGCAACAGCAGCCGAACTCATGTGTTTGAGTTGTGATTTTACCGTCGAAGCAATCCCGGACGAACCTTGAGTCCCGGTTGTGGGTTGCGTCTTGGCCTTCGCAGATGACCCTGGCCACACCGATGTCCTTTCAACATTGCTCTTCGCAAGCGTCGAGCCATTTGCCGCGAGAGCCTGCGCATATACGTACTTCCAGGTTCCCTTTTCCGAGAAGGTCGTCTCGAATCCCGTCTTATTGGCCGTCCCGATGCACTCGAATGATTCCTGATGCGTCCGGTTCTGCGCCCCGTAGAACTTCCAGCTCTTGACTTCTGTGGCGCCGTTCCAGCTAATGTAAAACGAGGTCATAGCATAGGATGAGTCACTGTCGGATTGTATGCCGAACGCTTTCATCGCCGGTGGCTCGATCGGGGTGCCTGTGAAGTTCGACTTATATGCTCGATACGTCGAGAACCGAGAAGACGCAAAGCTTGCCTCTAGGACGAGCTTCTTGTCGGGTGTACTCGTGTGCTCAGTCATATATCCGCTGTCGCTCCAGGCCACGAAGACGTTCCCGTTCGGCATCATGTTCACATTGCCGCGTTTGTCGCTGATTTTGCCATCAGGACGGTACCATTCATTCAGAAGCTGGTAATGGGTAAGCTGAGGGCCGAGACGCGTGATGTGTGCCGCAGTGGGGTCTTACCTTTGCAGTCATCGTTTCCGTATCCAATTCCACCATCTTTGCAGAAGAAGTCTTCGCAGTGTTGGGCTGCCTTTCTTTATCATCAGCGGCGTTGTCCAGGAGCGTCAGTATCACTGTTGAGCCATTCTCAGAGTGTATTGTTGCATGATGCTGAGACGAGAAATTGAAGTCCATCGAGAAGTCCGATATCTTTCCACCGAGACGCCATACAATGGATGAATCTGTATGGTTGACGCGGTAGACCGTGTTTGCGTGCCGACCAGAGTACAGATAGTCGCCGTCTCCGAATTTGTCAATCGAATTTGCATGGCTACAGCATCATGAGTACAGGGTTCAGGCAGAGTTCGAGGGTCTTACAAGAAGTCCCATGGTCCTCCTTCAGTTATGGATGACATGTCTGGAATTTGGTGGTAAGTTTCGTTCAGTGTGACACCGTGGTCCAGCGGACACCAATAGAATTTGTTCGTGTTCGTGACCATATCAAGCTCACTGAGGCAATCGTGCGAGACCCATCCAGATTTGCCGCTGATCGGGTCTTTTTTCACAGGTCGATCCGTAAAGATATACAAGGCCGTCTTCCCGTCATTGCGAAGATCAAACTCGTGAAAATTGAACTCGATCCCAATATCATGAGTGACTCGGCCTTTCCGGCGAAAGGATGAATCGAGGTAGACGCCGAGTCCATGTTGCTCTTCGTCGTTTGGTCTCTCGCTGTAATGCAGCACGTAGGACAAGTGAGACGATCCATTGGCTTCAAAGGTTCTAAAGTCGAATGCATTGCGATTGTGAGCCAGATCTGCGCCGCTCCAGACAAGATCCTGGATGGTCAGCCCTAGAACATCATACATGCCATGCTTTCGGACTCACGCCATTTTCATCATAGATATGCGGTCCAACTTGGAAAGGCAGGTACTCTGACCGCTCTGGGACTGTTGCCCAGTTGGTGTATGGTCCCACAAACCAGTATCCAGGAGTGATCAGATCTGGGTGATGCTTCGTGACATTCCATCGAGGAGCCCGGATCTCTGGTCGCTGGTATTGGTGAGCTGATGTTCTTGATAATGCCCTGGACCACTCACTGTAATGAATGAAAGGAGATCGGAGCCATGGGAGATCTCATTAGCGTTACTGGGATTGATAGCTCCTACGAACGATATACAAAGGGAAGTAATGAGCGACACGGTAGTTGGAAACAACATGGTTGATTAAAACACAGGATGAACGACGACCACAACACCTTCTCACCGACGGCGAGCACGCGACTCCCTCACTGTGATATTATGCTGATTTTCACCTCTCCAACCCAAACTCAGGGGCTGCTGCACGGACAAGCTGTCACACGGCACAACGGACATGCCATTTCGAGAACTTCATCCACTACTGGCGTGGCAATGACATTCTAGGAAGATTGCCTTGAAAACGAATTGCAGGCTCATGAGGCCACGATCCAGTGCAACTCATGGGAATCTTGAGAGCAGAGAAGCTCATCTTCGCGAGTCAAGTAGATGGAAGTCAGAGTATTTTGATCTATTCTCAAGGAACAATGTTTGGACTGGGTGTCTCGTTCTTGGTTCTTGTTTCTTACCGAGGTCTTCAAAGGGGAAATGATGGGCATGACAGTTGTGACAGCATCACTGCACTTGGCACCACGTATTGCCACCTACCATAGTCGTAGTCACGCATAGTACACCCATACTACACCGTCGACACCTCACACGCTATTGTCAGGCATCGACCACCCTCCGCAATCTAATTCACCACCCACTGCGGCAGGCACAGAGACAATGCGCGATAGGAGGTTTTGTAATCCCCATGGCCGGAGTGATAACTCCAGGTATTCATGATCTTGGCTTTCCCATGCCGATGTCTCAAAGGACAATTAATGACTCCATCCACCTGTAATTGACTCCATTGTATCCTAACAAGCTAGACAGAAAGACCTATGGCTTCCAGGACGACGCCATGGCATTCCAGTGGTCATTCATCTTCAGCTCACTATGTCGTCCTCAGTTCACTTTCCATTCACCTAGCTCCTTGTATACAGCACTCCCCTCAAGCTCATTTCAAGCATCGATCTGCATATCCTGCGTGCCAGCCCATAGGTAGTTGTTGCATCGATCTGTATCCAGTATCCAGCGACCCAGCGACCCAGCGACCCAGCCAGATCATCACTCTTTCTTTGTTGCTTCAGATCAACTTGCGCCAGGACATTCCCGGCCCGGAAATACGCTCACCGCGTCCCTCAAAGACGCCCTTCTTGAGATTCGTCTTGCTAGACTCTGAACTTTCGCCTTGACCTTCACCTTCACCTTCACCTTCACCCTCGTTGTCGCCCAAGTTAAACCACTTTTCCTCCCAACTCTCCAAACTGCCAGTCTCCTCATTGAAATCTCTCTTGAAAGGTCCATACTTGCGTCGACCACCCATAATACCCATATCCATGTCCGCCCTTGGTGTATCGTGACTTCTCTTTGGACTCGCAATCTTAGACTTGCTGGGTGACTTGTACCACGGACTGGGACTGCCATTTCCATTTCCACTTGGTCCAGCTGCGCCGCTCTTTTTGCCCGAAAGTGGTGTAGTTGGTGCCTCGAAGCTGAACTTCTCACGCGCTCTTGCGGACTCTTGCTCGTACTGTCGTAGACGGCGCGTGAAGGTGTCTCCACTTGTCATTTCATTGTTGCTGCCATTTGTCGCCGCAGTCAGTCCTTCAGATGTGCGTAACTCGCGAGTGCGACGATTCCGATCGCGTGTATCCTTCCAGCGTCGCAAGGCTGCGTATCCAGGGAGCCGTGCGCGCGACTCATAGTAGGAGAGAGGAAAAAACCGGCGCCAAAGGAAAAACAGGCCCACGACTAGCCCGGTGAAGAGGAGTGCCAATGGTATTGCGAGCACAACTGCGACATGCGAGCCGGGGCCATGGTGGCCGTGAATTGAGAGTGGTGGACCTGAAGCATTCTGTGGCATCGGTGGAGATGTAGTCGTGTGTACTGGGACACTCGTAAGGATCGACTCCGTGAGAGGATTGAAGGCAGTGGATTGCGCCGTGGAAATGGAGGAAGAGAAAGGAGTCGTCGTCGAAGAGATGAACGAACTTAAGAATGTGGTAGGACCAGTACTAGACGTAATTAGCGGCAATGTCGAAGTTGAGGTGCTGGTTGGCAGTGTGACAGAGGCCGAAGAGCTGCTGATGATAGCGATCGACCACGCCGTCGTACTTGGGCCAATGCTCGGCGGTACTGACAATGTTACTGTCAAGGTCAAGCTGCTTGAGGGAGGACTGGTTGTAGTTCCGCTGCTGCTGGTGCTGCCTTCGCTGGATGCTGGAATAGTGAAAATCCTGAGAGTCGACCCATCCGGCAAGTCCGAGGGCGTGGCGAAGCCTGTAATGGATATGGGTGGTAATGTCGTCCCTGCTGGATTGTAGCTTGAAGTTGTCATCTTGGTGGTGCTCATCGAAGAGTTCTTGATGGTTTCTGAACAAAGAGCAGTACCTGCGACACTGGACATCAAACAAGTCTCTGGACCGGAGGACGTCAAGCTGGTGACAGCGGGATAGAGGGAGGAGGAGGGCTGTCGACTTGTAAACGTAAACGAAGCATTGCTCCGTGAGAGTGACGAGACGGCTACCACCGGCTCTGACTCCATGGCCATTGATTCCATGACCATGGCTGCCCTGTCACAATGAGATGTTTGGCAAATTGGATCATCCTACCATTCAATTAAAAACAATGTGATTCACCATGTTCGCCAAGAAAATGTCGCTGTCGACGCTAGCACCAGAGTCAGGTCTTGCTACGACCGGTGACTGGTGTTCAAACAATAAGATGGGCGGTGTAGCTGGAGAGTCGACCAGCGGGAAGTATCAAAACCCTACCTCGTTGTGAGCAGCGTCGACCGGAGGTCCAGCCTTGCTGCTGGCCACGATGATATCGGTGATCACCTTCAGCGCCACCGACCACCGCGGTCGATGGCTGGCAGAGAAGTGGGTGCAAAAGTGAACAAGAAACATCAAAACAATGTCGAACAGCCTGAATTGACAAGAATACAGACCCACGGCATTTCTTTCGTGGGCATATTTCAGTGTGCATTTCCCTCAGTCGGCGCCGATCTGTACCCTTGCGTTTAGCTTGTGCGTTCCATCATTAGCCTGTCGAAGCAGGAAGCCGCCAAATCCAACAAAGATCTCATCCTGGGAATGGGTTGGGCTATTGCAAGCAGAAGTCTAGACATGTATGAATCTCACCCATTCGCCTCAACGCCTGCGAAATCATGTGAGACAAAGGTGCAGCAATCGGAACTCCTGCTCAATGCCTTTGCTCTCCATGGCCAACCCGTTCCCTACATCAACCGCTAAAAATCTGCATCATAGTCACCGTGTACAGCTGCTTAGCCAAGGCTTGCAGGAAACCTAGCAGCAGCCACCGGCAGATCCTGACTGAACGCCTTGGCCTTGGCCGACCTGGACAGTGGGTTTGTTGTTCACGGTGGTTGTTCCCATGCGTTCCTTGATTTGGCGAGCCATGGTCAAGAAGGCCTGCTCAACGTTGGAGGCGTTCTTGGCCGATGTCTCGAGGAATGGGATGCCCAAGCTGTCGGCGAATTCCTGTTGTCCCGTAAGCTTTGGCTACTTCATCAACCAGAGTCTTGAGCCCACCTTTGCCATAGTGTAGTCAACGACCTTCTTGTCTGCCATATCACTCTTGTTACCCACAAGCAACTTGTTGACGCCCTCGGTGGCGTAGCGGTCGATCTCTTGCAGCCATTGTTTGACGTTGTTGAATGAGTCCATGTCTGTCACATCGTAGACCACGCAGATGCCGTGTGCGCCGCGATAGTACGAGGAGGTGATTGTTCGGAATCGTTCTTGGCCGGCGGTATCCCACTGGAGTCAATGTCAGAACCTGCTAACAGAGTCTGAGCCATATTCACGTACGATCTGTAGTTTGACAGTCTTGCCGTCGAGTTCGATGGTCCGGATTTTCTAACTCGTCGTCAGCCCTCCTCTTTGACTTCCAACGCGGTCCATGTCAACATACGAAATCAACGCCAATAGTGGAGATGTAGGACTCGGTGTATGTGTCATCGGCGAATCGCAACAGAAGGCAAGACTTTCCAACACCGGAGTCTCCAATAAGCAGGAGCTTGAAGAGGTAATCGTATCTAAGGAGGCTGTCAATATTCAGACTCTAGGCGACCGGATGATCTTTGGCAGATTGTAGGTTGCCTGCGGTAGAGAAAAGACTCTATTCATGATTAGCATGCTACGCAATGCCATACGAGTGCTCATCCGGGCATGGCTGGCGGTGTTCGACGACTTACCACTCTGGATTCATTGTGACGTGTGTTGGGATGGATAGCCGAGTTGAGCTTGAACGGAGAGACAACAAACAAGGGCGGATTGAGGTCGGAGTGATCAACTTGCGGCGAAGTAGAAGAAGAGAAACGATCAAGACGCGAGGTGAAAGGTCGAGTTAATTAATCGATGGCAAAGGAGTCCTGAGCTGGCGTTTGCAGTCAGGGCCAAGTTGGACACAGGCGCTGTAGATTGGCCGTCTCGCCGTCAGCTGGTGTCACGTGCAAGTTTGTAGGGTGCGTCGTTTTGACGGCATGACTCCCAACGGTCATTCAGGCTGCATCTACCCATCAGCAGGCGGCACTCCACTAGTACTTGACAAACGCGCAGGTGATCATGTCGATGGCTCTGTTGGCCAGCATTACCTCTGCTGAAGCCTTTGCCTCTATGACTTCCACTGCACTATGAGAGCACAGCCTTTCGGTCTATCAAGCCACTACTGCTCAAGCATATCCGTGAGCCTTCAACCACTCCAACAATTGCGCCTCGTCTCGTTGCTTGTAGTTGGCATTGCCAGTGATGGCATCAGACACTATCACCAAGCTTCGGTTGAACGCCGCGGTGTTCTTGTCCTTGAAGAACTCAGCGATATCATCTCTGATGGCGATGTCTGAAAACTTGGGCAGTCCCATCTTGATCCATCGATCAATCACTATGCCGGTCCCTCCAAGTCTCTTCTCGACTCGCTCCCAGTTCTTCTTGGTGAAATCCCACGCCACTGTTCGTGTCTCGTTGTTGTTCGACACGGCCACAATACCGCCGTGAGAATCTTGAGTCGGGACTTCTTCGGATATCACAAATTCAAGCAAATCCCACGCCAGATCCGCGTTCTTCGATCGGCCGAGGGCTTGGATGCAGATCTCTTTACCGTCCACTGTCGTTGTCTTCTTGAACTCGGCCTTCAGGGCATCATATTCTTCCTGCCCACCATTGGCAATTGCCAAGTTGAAAATGACGCTGCGTAAGTTCTGGTGAACTGCCTTTTCATCGCCAGCCTTCCATGCCGCGAATCTCTTTTGGCCTTCTTCGATAATTCCTTGATGGCCAGCTCCTGCAGCATAGCCGAGCAGAAGCTTTCTAGATTGGCCCGTCAGCCAGTCCTCGTCTTTCGGATATTCCCAGCCGATGGCTTCCGCTGCTGGAGAGACCAATTTCAGAGAGAACTTTTTCAGGCCAGCAGAGATTTCCTTATTGGTGGAAAAGACAGAGCGAACTTTGGACAGCGAACTTGCGATTTGTTGCCACACAATGAAGTTTTTCTCATCTTTGAAGCCTTCCAACAATGAGAGAAGAGCCGATGTCGTACCATTTCCTGCCATGGCCAGGGCAGTTGCGTCTCCCATCAAACCAATCTTATCCTCTACCGACAGGCGGTCTTGGGAGTTACCTAGCTTCACCAGGCGTTGGGGTGGATAATTTGTCCGGTAGAAGCCGCTCTGGTCAGCATTGATCTTGTAAAAGTCGTCGTCGACATTACGGACAGTATCCTCTTTTTGGGTCAGAGCACTGTGGACGACTTTGGCTGGCGTTCCTGTCTTCAGGCCGACGGGAATCCACCATGTTGTCTCGTCTTCTTCAGCCTTGACATCTCCTGTGGTCAAAAACCTCGACTGACGAATGCCAATTTGACCAGGCTCCTCGGCAACAGTAACCACTGGGAAGCCAATCTTGCGGATCCAGGGGTCCATGAAAGCCTGGACATCCTGCCCTGAGGCTGCGCTGAGCGCTGCCCAGAGGTCATTGGTCCTGGCGTTACCATAGGCATGTACTTTGAGATAGTCGCCTACACCCTTCAAAAACACCTCCTGGCCCAAATGATTGCTCAGCATTCTGATCACGGAGCTGCCCTTCAGATAGGAGATGTGATCGAAAATTTGGTCGACCTCCAGGGCGTTGCGAACAGGCACTTCGATTGGGTGGGAGGCACGGAGCGAGTCGAGCTCAAGAGCTGTTTGTACAGCTTCAGCCTGGATTCAAGTCAACAAATTCTGCAGCCGAATACCTTTGGACATTCTACGCACCACAAACTGGCTCCACACGTCCCATTCAGGGTGCAAATGGTCGACTGCAAGCCACCCAACCCATGTAGCAAAGCCTTCGTTCAGCCAGAGCTCGTTCCACCAATCCATAGTCACGAGATTGCCGAACCATTGGTGAGCCAATTCGTGCGCCACCACGTATGCGACACGATTTTTGAACCGAGCATCTGACTTTTCCTCGTCGAAAAGAACTGCAGTAGTTCGGTAAGTCACCAATCCCCAATTCTCCATAGCTCCCATGGCAAATTCATGTACAGCTAGCAGATCGGATTTTGGAAGAGGATATTCGATGCCAAAGACATCAGAGAAATAGTCCAGAGTCTTATGAGCATGCTCTAAGGCGAAGCGGCCCTGCTCCTTGAGACCCCGAGTGGTGTAAACACGGACGGGAATGTTCTTGCCATTATATTTGCGTGCCGTGAAGTCTTCCACGTACTCAAAGTCCCCGACCGCCCAAGCAGCAAGGTATGTGCTCATGGCGGGGGTCTTCTCGAATGACACCTTCTTTAGCCCGTCTTTGCTGCCCTTTGACACAGCCTTCTCGGGCATGTTGCTGATTGCTGTTAGATTTTCGGGGATCTCGATCGCGAATTCGAAGGACGCTTTCAGATTTGGCTCGTCGAAGCATGGGAATGCCCTTCTTGCATCACAAGCCTCAAATTGTGTGCTGAACATGTAGTGGAACTCGCCGTCTGTGGGTGTACCTGAGCTCGGTGTGGCTGCGGGTTTGTACTTGGAGCGGTAGAATCCAGCCATTGCGCTATTCATGGTGCCTTGATATTTGATAGCAATCACAGCGTCTCCAGCAGGGATGTCGCCAGAGAACTTGATGGTCGCTCTTTCGTTGACCTTGTCGTAAGACACGTCCGCCATGGACGTAACTGCGGCTGCGCATGTTCAGTATACCACTCGTTCGATCATTTGGTACCACATACCTCCACCATCTTGACCTAGCACTTCTGCACCCTTGATATCCAGCTCATTGGTATTGATCACAAGTTCGTTGGTAGCCTGCTTGACCTTCGAAGCGATTTTGAGAAGCGCATCGTATGACCAGGTGCCGCCGAACTCGAGGTTGAAGAGGGACAAGTCGTAATTCACTGGCTTGATGATGTCGGGCAGGATGTCTCGATCTCCAGGTGGTGCCATTGTCTGCCGGACTTCTGCTGAACAAAAGCGCACTTGAAATGGTCTGGAATTGGGAGCTCTTCTGGCAAGATTCGGATCTGGTGTTCGAGCGAGGAGCGATATTGTGCAAATGGTACGTCTCGTGCGAGGAAAAGTAGGTCCAGCCCTTGTAATAGAAGAGAACAATAGGGTAGCCGTGAGTCTGAGCTCCAGCATTCAAATACCGACTGCCTTGCAGGTGCGCCCAATTTGGCAATGCAGAACCAAGGGATGTCACTATTGCGGACTAGACTCGATCAGTAACGAGATGCTCAAGGCAAACAACGGCAGATAAGTTGAAGTTACGGAGTACTGTACGGACAATCTGCTCTACTGTGTACATGCGTTCCTTTGCGGGCGAGGCGGGCCTCATCTCATCGATATGAGTGCGGAGTTCTGAGTGCTACCCAAGTGCCACTCCACCAAAAAGCGGTTAGCAACGGCGAAGGACGAAGACATCATCTACAGGCCGAAACTGCGTCTCCGACTGCGTCTCCCGATCCACGCGACAATTCGCCTCGATTTTCCACGACATTCGCATCTCCTGCACATGTGATGCCCCTGTCAGGGGATGACTTTGTCGTGGACGACGATGATGAGATCCTAAGGGCACCTGGCCGCTCTCGAGCACGAAGGGCAAATGCTCGAGAAGACGCTCAAAATTTTGAGGTAACCCGGACATGGGATTTACTGACTGAGGATGCCGATGGCACCATTACCGGCGCTGTCGAAGGTCTGCTTGAAGCAGGAAAGAGGAAGAGGTAGGATATACACCCTGTACTCCCAAAGTGCCTCTTCAGGAGCAGATAGAAGTCACGACAACGTCAAAAGGGGATATGCAGTTACTAATGCTACTCCGGCCACAGGCTCCTCAAGGACACCACTCCTCTTCAGCGCGGGATCATTCGACACCTGATCCTCATTCTGGATATGTCATTATCGATGAATGAGAAAGATCTACGGCCAACTCGTTACCTCCTCACGCTCCTCTATACCGAGACGTTCATCAGGGAATTCTTTGAGCAAAACCCCATCTCTCAGCTAGGCATTGTGGGCATGCGCGATGGAATTGCAGTTCGTATCAGTGATATGTCTGGTAATCCTACCTCTCATCTAGCCGCCATACAAAAGATTCGCAAGGAAGAACCGAAAGGAAACCCGTCCCTGGAAAATGCTCTCGAAATGGCCCGCGCGGCCCTTTTTCACGCTCCTAGCCATGGAACACGCGAGATACTCCTAGTATTTGGCGCTCTTCACACGTCCGATCCCGGCGATATCCACCGCACAATAGATAGTCTGGTGGCAGACAAAATTCGAGCCACGGTCATTGGGCTGGCGGCTCAAGTTGCTATTTGTGCCGAACTGGTCTCCAAGACCAATAATGGCAATTTGGCCAATTATGGCGTGGTTCTCCACGAGCAGCACTATCGTGAGCTGTTTATGGCCGTAACGACACCACCAGTCACTAGCCAGGCGACCAAGTCGGCCAATTCTCTGTTGATGATGGGCTTTCCTTCGCGAACAGTCGAAGATCATCCGTCACTCTGTGCCTGTCATACAAGACCCTCCCGGGACGGATACTTATGTTCCCGATGCAGTGCAAAGGTTTGCAGCTTACCGAGTGAATGTCCGGTCTGCGGGCTGACGTTGATTCTGTCAACCCATCTTGCGCGGAGCTACCATCACTTGTTCCCACTAGTCAACTGGCTTGAGGTGCCTTGGTCACAGAGTCACCGAAGTACTGCATGCTTCGCCTGCTTGAAGTCCTTTCCGTCTGCACCACCTACAGAGCATCGGGAATCAACCTCAATCTCCGCGACAAGCAGTAGATACGAATGTCCTGTTTGCCGGCGGCACTTTTGTATCGATTGTGACCTCTTTGCGCATGAAGTGGTGCATAATTGTCCAGGCTGCCAAAGTGCAAAAATGAAAACCAGCTTGATGGGCGAGACTGAGCTGGAAGCTGATAAACTCAACGACGACGAGGCACAGGCCCGCAATGGCAACGACGTCCCAAATGGAGATCCAATGAACGTAGACTGAGGCAATGGGGAATGAGACGATCCAGGATAACAAAGGTGACGAGAAAGCAGCTTCTTGCCTCCTCTACGTCCTGGGGAGCGTTTCTGTGCCACTGAAGTATTCTTCATTCGACAAAGAACAACGCCATATACGCTCAAGAAAACATGGGCTCCCTGTGGCGCAGAAGTACAGCATTACTTGGTTCACTCAAGGCTTGAGCTTTCCCTACCTTTATGCACTCGTGCATCGCGCCAATAGATACTCAAACATTTGCCAGCCGGATCGACCACGGCTTAGGGAGCCTGTCTGCAGGGTCTTTCCGCTCACGTAGCATCTGCTTGTTGTGGAGTGCACAGAAAGGATACCGCCAAAAGCAGACAGGCATTTGGTGCAAGGCTTTCGATATTTTGCTGCTGTGTTCTCAGGCCTTGACCAGGTATGAGAAGGTCACCGGACGACGTTGAGCAGAGCAAAATGGAAGCCTTAGGAATACTGGTATTAACATGAAGGTGCGAGACAGGCGCGATCTACTCCCAGCCGTCTTGGACATTGGGCATCAGCATTCATTGAGCGAGAACCGCACAGGTGATGGGTAGTGCTGGCAAGATCTAGCATTTCGGTATGGATGACGGTTCTCCCTCAAGGGACGTGTCTCATATATCGTCTTGCCTCAGGCATCATTGGTGCTTCAACGCCAGTCCACAGCATAGTGCTTCAAATATGTGACTGAGATGCGATAGACTGTGCCTGCTGCAGCTATGCGCAAATTAAATTGCAACGACTGCGTGATCCCGCACCAGCTATTGTCATCAAGTGCAACCCGCCTTGCATTGAAATGGGTTTTCCACAAACAAGCAGATGGAACGGAAAGCTGGGCATTGCCGTGGAACCCGCCTGTACGCCGTACTAAGTACCTATGTATGCGAAATTCAATTGTGACCCAACTTGAGAAGAAGGGGATGGAGGGAATCCGCGCTTCTACGGAGATCGTAAGGGATCACTGAGGGAGGAGCCCGGCGCGCTTGGGCAAAAGAATAAGATAGGAATTTGTCAGACAAAAAACCAGCGTCGCCAAGTTTGCGTGTATAGTCACGTGTTAGTGTAAGTTCACGATAATTTAAGCTTTTATACTCGGGCTAGGGTGATAACATCTGGTGTCAGACTAAATGAATTATCTGGTCTTGCTTGTCTGCACACTTCCAACGCCAACTCTCTCCTCGATCGATCTTACCTTATTCAGCTATTCACCCTCTCACCCTCTGCACTTCTCTGCCAGCCACCGACAACCGGGTTGTCATTGTCTTCACCAGTGTCTCCATACGTCTGCGTCACTCCTCAAACATCAGTCTACATTGCAATCGCCCAGATCCAAGACAAATAACGCGTCATGAGCACAACACTGAGTGAATTCAAGACGGCTTGTGAGTGAAAGTCAACGTCCAGCTTGTCCCCTAACTCATCTCTGGATGTCAGATGATACAACCCTGATATTCAAGGCTTCTCTTGGTCTCTACTAGGTCATCACCGTAACCAGATGACCTCGAGACGCGTCTAATCAATTTGACGTGCCGGTGGACCATGGGTTTTAGAGCCTGTGACGAAGAGCACGTTGGGTTAATCTATCCAAAATGCTGAATTCCGTCTACGGCTCAAATTTATCACGGCCGGAAAGGAGGTTTTCACGGCATTTGATTGGGGATCTAACCTTTGCACTCCATCAGAGCCAAACTCGGCAGAAAACCTTCCTCGGTAGGAACATTTCGCGCATTTTAGACCATCATCAGGAGCGGCGTGAGGGCAAAACTACTTCTGAAACGCTGTCTAGGCCTTCGACAGCGGCCACGCAACGGTCAGGGAGGTCTCCAACGAAAGAAGCTTCTACGGGTTCTGCGGCAACACGTGACGCTTTGTTGAACGGCCTTTCTGCTACAGAAGGGCCTTCAAATGCGCCTGCGGTCCCATCGGCAATGCCGAGATCTTCGCATACTTTCCTACAAAATGGAGAGACGCAGCAAGCGCAGAGAAAGACACGTCGAAGTATTCGAGGACTTTCCGGCAGAGTGTACGAAGAATCTGATGCCGAGCTCACGCTAGATCTGAACAATATCAGAAAAAAGCTCAATTTCAAAACGAACACGGGGCACGAGGGCGAAAGACCATCAAAGCGCCAGAAGCGTGATACTGTCAAATGTCAATGTTATCTGACTATATGGGATAATCGCGATAGTTATGCGACAGCGCCTCTGGTCTCAAAGTCCGAATATTGCCATGTGACTACCAGGGAAACCGAAGGCAGTGGGTACTTTGTCGAGTTGGAGCTCGATAAGGCCTTCACAGTCAGAGCAAGCGAGCTGAAGGTTTCCGTCCAGGAAAAGAACGAGCACGTTTTTGCTCTGATCGACAAATACTTTCTGGAGCTCAAGATCATTCCTTGCAGGACTGACAGCCGTTGGCCTCCAATACCTTTACTGGGTAAAAGTGATGGTGACCATTTTGCGCCAGATATCAAGAGGAATGGCGCTGAACTGCTACAAGGCGCTGTGGTTGCCAAGTATACCCACCTGCCACAAGCTCCTGAGTCGGATACGCCTCTGAACGTGTTTTTTCTACACGAAGGGCGCACGTACAGGACAAAGTATGGCCTTCAAGTAAGCTCTATATGGCAGAAGTCAGGTTCGGGGTCAACTCCAGCGAGGCGGCCACGGATCGGTATTGACTTGGACTCATTCCGATCGCCTGAGCAGAAGACGCTTGGCAGCGGAGGCGTAAACGAAGCCCACTCTGCCACGAGGACGAAGTTGGACGCGAACGGAATTGGTGCTACCAATGAGACCAAGAGCGATACAAATGGAGTGCAGGCACCAGCTCCAAGCAATCCACCTGAAGTGTGCTATAACCTCTGTTCGAATGTGGATCAGAAGTTTCGCTATGCCACAGTAAAAGGCTACCGATGTCCGCTGTGTGCAGTTTGGAAGACTTCCAAACTTGACCGGCTGGTCTTCCATTTGTCGACAATGCATTCAAAGTACATCTTTCAAGTGCAGAAACCACAGCGGGACCCAATAAGCAAAGACTTGACACATATCCAGATCAAGGTCGATACAGCTCCCCAAGTGAAGAAGGAGGAACACCCCCTGCAGATTGATTGGCAAGCGCCATCAGAGCCCTTCAACTTGCCAGCCTATTCGGAAGGCGTTCGTGACTGGGTTGGTTCACCAAGTCTCAAAAAGCATTCATCAGAAGACACTACAACGAGTACAGTTGTCTCCGCTCAGCAGCAACTATCATCACAATTCCCATCCGCCCTAGAGGTGCCCGATTTCCGCCAGCCCAGGCGGAAGAGATTCAGGGCTATTCAGCTCCAGTCGAAAGATGCAGATGCAGAGCCCGTCTACACATCTGTCAGTCACCGACCTGTGTCTCCAAGTGAAGACCCGCGATCTGAAACAGACGAAGAGATCGACAACGAATGGCAGATCGAGACACACATGGAACGCCTGGAAGTAGTGAGCAAGCGCGAGGGCTGGACTGACCATGAGCGCGAACTCTCCAAGCGATGGAATAGACATCGTATGGAAGAGCGGCTCGAACATTCTAGGTACTTGTCGAACTCTATGGTGCGTTTTGTTCGCAAGCACCGAGAGTGGCTGAGAAACGGCAATGACGAGCTTCTGCAAGCTTTCTTCGAACTCTTAGAACGGCTGAAGGAAAGCTCTGTCGTTGACGATGATGTGGTCAGCGACGTGAACAAATTAATTTTCCAAGACGCCCCACCACCAGTGCCGGCAGTCAAGGGGAAACAGAGCGTTCGGAATGGCGCTGCTGAGCGAGAACCGTCAAGAGGGAGACGCACCCGTCGAGACGGCAGTGTTCCGGGCACGCCGAATGGAGAGCCCTCTCGTCCTCAGATTATCCCTTCGAAGGATCCGCCGGATCATGATCAAGCTGGGCCAACTCTGATTCGACCTTTTACTTGCGGCAACTGCTCAAAACCTGTGAGCAGAGCAACCAAGGACGCAGTGTTGTGTGAGGATCCGGAATGCAAGTCGCCAAGGGTAATGTACCATCGTCAGTGCGTCAAAGAACAACGGGGATTGGACACTCAAAAAGGACGAAAGAAGGTGGCGAAAATTGGACAAGCCTCTGCGGTAGACACTACCCGCAGGCCAGCTTTTAGAGCCGCTGCAGCTAAGCATGAACCTGAGTTGACAAATTGGTCCTGTCAAAGTTGCACAAGGAGACGAAATGAGAGGAGAAGGGAACAGCAGCAAGCTGTGTCAGCTGCAGCTGCCGCGGCGGTGAGGGATATAGCTATGTCTTGAGAAGGGGTGCTCTAGTTCCTCTGGGACCGCCAGGCTATCAATACGAGGAGGGTGTCAAAGGAGATGCGGGTGCTTCGCAGATGTGGCTGTTCCTGAGGTGTAGCTACCTACACATACCATGATCCAACCGCACGGACAATCGGAAGACGTCTCTCTGTAACCATAGCCCCAAGGATGAAGGTTCTAGTTGGGCCTTCGAACATGAACTATAGTCGTTGGACAGGTGCGTTATTCAGGTTGAGAGCCTCTCTATTTGCACAAGCAGTACCTCTCGCAATGCCTCTTGAAGTATCTTTTGACAAACGTGCTCTGCGATTGTGTTGGCGTGGATCCCTTGCCGGTGGGAAGTCCAGTCCAGGTACTGTAAGCACACATATGTGGTTAAGCATCGGGAGAGCGCGAAGCTTGCTGTGTCATGATTCAGTGGAATTGATTGGGGTTCCTAGTGTTATTGTTGCTCGTCTGGGTTCTGCTAATTGTGCATTTGAAGACCCTTCCTGAAGTCATGTGTGAACGCAAAAGGATACAGTATATCTTGTCCATTGTCCTGAGGTGAGGTGGTTGAAGTCAAACGAGATGGGATTGAACAGAGAACATGGCAGGGTAGCAGATGACTCTTGAACGCTTTTGATGCCTTTTTTGGTTTGTCATCTTTCTGTCTTCATGAGGTCCCGATCTCGCTAAAATACATGGCCCATTGAGGGTCTAAAGCGTCAGTAATCCGTGAGCTCCTTTTCGCGTAACGCTTGCAATTTCTCCTGATGCTGTTAGAGAACAGACATCGCGATGTCGATCCCTGTGCATGGAGAGTTTTGTGCGTCCCTATCGTTTGAAGCGCTAGAAACCATTGCTTTTTTTCCCTGTCGAAGACTCCTGATGAAGAGGTGCAAATGCTTGGGTATGATACATTGTCATGTCTCGGTAATCGAAGAATTTCGTGACGCGACATTTGTGATGTCCTCCTGATCTCAAGTATCCAGCTGGCATAGTCGACGCAGTCCAAGAAGTAGCCAATGTGAAAGTGGCTATGCGACAAGCTGCCGTGCACGACTCTTCTTTTCAACCCTTCATTTCCTCATCATCGTCCTCGGCCTCGAAGTCATCGTCCTCGTCGTCTTCATCATCGTCGATCTCGTCACCGGCATCTTTGGACTTTTGTTCAGCCTCGGCCCAGTTGATTTGCTTGCGGCGGGTGCGGCCTTGGATGATGTTGTCGGGATCGATCTCTTCCATGTCCTCATCTTCTACTTCAAGTCAGAACGGACTCTTTCAAATCGAATGAACAGTTTGCGATGTGGAAATTGGTTTCATGGACGCGCATTGAAGCGACAGGCACTGTAGGGGTAAGTGAACTTCAGAGTGTAGCGTACCGTCTTCTTCAGGCTCTGGTTGCTGTAGAAAGCTGTTAGCGAACTCGGCAGATATCCCGCGCAGGGAGAATATACCTCTTCGGCGGCGCTTTCTTCTTCAGACTCTTCGTCCTCCTCCATCGCACGGGGCTGTTCAACGGCCTTGCCCTTGCCCTTTCCCACCTCGCCGAGCTGGCTGGTGACTTCGTTAGTGCCTTCAGGCACGGTCTCACCGTTTGAGGACATTTCAGTGAGAAGGAGGTGGTCACAGGAAGGGGTTATGAAAGTATCAATGCGAAGAGTGCGTGGATGAGCAGCGGACTGGTGAAAGGTGACTGAACTGGAACTGACACCTGCCCTGAAGCCGAAGGAAACAATTGACAAACACAAGGTGCATACGTGACAAACATGCCAAGAAAGAGAAATGAAATTAGCTTGACACGTGACTGGCCAGGTTCCTAGTTCACGATTGACCTGCAAAATGATGAGCTGTTCACTGCTGTTCAACGACGCTGGGAAAACCAATGGATGTTCCTATCGCTGCGAACGTGCTTGGTGTTCTGGGCGCAGTATGCTGGTCGGTGCAGGTAGGGGATTTGCTGCACGGCTGGAGGTCAATAATCTCTGACTCCTGTCCTCCAGTTGATTCCACAAATCATCATCAACTATCGCCGGCATGACACTACGGGTCTACAACCGACCATGATGCTCTTGTGGGCGTGTGCCGGTATTCCATTGGGAGTATACAATATAGTGGAAGATTTCAACGTCGCTCTCAAAATCCAGCCCCAGATCTTGACATCGTTAAGCCTGTTGACATGGATTCAATGCAAATACTATGGCAACAAATGGCCATGGACCAAATCCGCATCCATTGTAGCTCCAGTTGCGGCTGTCATGGGCGGCATTGAATGCGGATTGGTATTCGCATTGAGAAGAGCAAAGCACAACCATACTGAATGGCCAATCACCTTGATGGCGGTGTTGTCAGCTTGCTTCCTCTCTGCTGGCGTGTTGAGGCACTACTGGGACATCTACAAGGAGAGGACGGTTCGGGGTATTTCGTTCATCTTTGTGGCAATCGACGCGATGGGCGACTTGACGTCGTTGATTTCCGTCTTCTTTCAGCCGAAGTTGGACATTCTGGGGATGGTCATATATGGCTCCGAGTTGGTACTGTGGTTGGGTGTATTTGCTTGTGGGGGATACTGTAAGAAAGCACCCATGTCTCCTGATGGAAGAGCAGTACATGCTAATGATTCAATCCCGCAGTCAACCTCAGACCATGGCTGCAGCAGCGAGTGAGCAAGCATCACGTTACAAGAGACCAGAGCAGTATGAGAAGTGGAAGCCGCCAGCATCCGGAGGAGTTAGAGAGAAGCCTGTCGAGACACTCGTCGTCATCTAGCACCGTGTTCAGGACGGCATCTGGAGATGTAACAGCATGTAGGCAGAGTTCTCACGGAGCAGTGAGGCTGCGAACCGTGACAGTCGATGCTCGTGCTGAAACCTGAAGAATGGCATCGAAACGACAATCTATGACAGTGAATAAAATCTCAAAGCTTCCTCTTTGTCTAGCCCTATGATGACCTTGTTGCCCACCTGTCGCCTTGTGTTGCCCGGCAGCCATTAACTACACAGTACTTGTAGTAGTGCGGGGCAAAGCTCAGCATCTGCCTTCAATTGAAATGACGAGAGACCCATGACGTAGTAGTAGACAATGGAAGAATTTCATAGAGAATCGCGATAATCATGTAGTTGTTGCTTCAGCATCACAGTCTTGCGTAGACATAGAACAATGCGTTAACAAGACAGAGAGGAGCTGCAGGTCATCCAACACAACCGGCGTTTGCTTCCGAGCAGCCTGCAGCTCTAGAATGCAGGCCGTCATTCCAGTGAGAGCTTCCTCATTCTTCTGCATGCTGGACCATTCGGGCGGTGGAGCCGAACTTTCTACTGCGTTCCAAAATGTTCTGCCACCGATCTGAAAATCATATTTCTATGCCGCAAACTCGCTTCGTCTCTGACCACTTTTCCCATTACCATTCAGAAATTCTACAATCCTCCTCTTGATAGAGAGTAATCATAAGACCTTGCTTCTGTGATTATCCCATTTCCTTTCTCCAGAATCACCTCACCTTTTCTTCAAACTTCATAACCTCCAGACAACATGGCACCAGCCATTGGTAAGTCGACACCGCAGGCACAGTCTCAGCCTCAGCATGCTAACGTACCGTCCATAGGTATCGATCTGGGTACGACCTACTCGTGCGTAGGCATCTTCAGAGATGACCGCATCGAAATCATTGCCAACGACCAGGGCAACCGAACAACACCTTCCTTTGTCGCCTTCACAGACACCGAGCGTCTCATTGGTGATGCTGCAAAGAACCAAGTCGCCATGAACCCTACCAACACCGTCTTCGACGCCAAGCGATTGATTGGCCGGAAGTTTGCCGACGCTGAGGTTCAGGCTGACATGAAGCATTTCCCATTCAAGGTTGTCGACAAGGGCAGCAAGCCAGTCATTGAAGTCGAATTCAAGGGCGAGACCAAACAATTCACACCAGAAGAAATCTCCTCTATGGTCTTGACCAAGATGAGAGAGACCGCTGAATCATACCTCGGCGGCACTGTCAACAACGCTGTCGTCACAGTCCCTGCGTACTTTAATGATAGTCAGAGGCAAGCCACAAAGGACGCCGGTCTCATTGCCGGTCTCAATGTCCTCCGTATTATCAACGAACCTACCGCCGCTGCCATTGCCTATGGTCTTGACAAGAAGACTGTTGGCGAGCGCAATGTTCTCATCTTCGATCTCGGTGGTGGTACCTTCGATGTCTCCCTCTTGACCATCGAAGAGGGTATCTTTGAAGTCAAGTCGACCGCCGGAGACACTCACTTGGGTGGTGAGGACTTCGACAACCGCTTGGTTAACCACTTTGTGAACGAATTCAAACGTAAGCTATTTCTACCCTGATATCTCATGGCAATTACTAACTTTAAGCTAGGCAAGCACAAGAAGGACCTAAGCACCAATGCCCGTGCTCTCCGACGTCTCCGAACAGCTTGCGAGCGAGCCAAGCGCACCCTTTCCTCCTCCGCTCAGACCTCGATTGAAATCGACTCGCTCTATGAGGGCATCGACTTCTACACCTCCATTACCCGTGCACGTTTCGAGGAACTTTGCCAGGACCTCTTCCGCTCCACCATGGAGCCCGTCGAACGTGTCCTGCGCGACGCCAAGATCGACAAGTCCTCCGTTCACGAGATTGTGTTGGTCGGCGGTTCTACCCGTATCCCCAGAATCCAGAAGCTCGTCTCCGACTTCTTCAACGGCAAGGAGCCCAACAAGTCAATCAACCCTGACGAGGCCGTCGCCTACGGTGCTGCTGTCCAGGCTGCTATCCTGTCTGGTGACACCTCATCCAAGTCGACCAGCGAAATCTTGCTCCTCGATGTCGCGCCGTTGTCCATCGGTATCGAGACTGCCGGTGGTGTCATGACTCCTTTGATCAAGAGAAACACCACTATCCCCACCAAGAAGTCCGAAACCTTCTCGACTTTCTCCGACAACCAACCTGGTGTGCTCATTCAAGTCTACGAGGGTGAGCGTGCTCGCACCAAGGACAACAACCTGCTCGGCAAGTTCGAATTGTCTGGCATTCCTCCTGCTCCTCGTGGTGTGCCTCAAATCGAGGTTACCTTCGATGTCGATGCCAACGGTATCATCAACGTCTCTGCCGTAGAGAAGGGTACCGGCAAGTCCAACAAGATTGTCATCACCAACGACAAGGGTCGTCTGTCCAAGGAGGATATTGAGCGTATGCTTGCTGAAGCCGAGAAGTACAAGGCCGAGGATGAGGCCGAGTCTGGACGTATCTCCGCCAAGAACGGTCTCGAATCTTACGCCTACTCCCTGAAGAACACTCTCTCAGACTCCAAGGTTGATGAGAAGCTTGATGCTTCTGACAAGGAGAAGCTCAAGGCTGAAATCGACAAGACCATCTCTTGGTTGGACGAGAACCAAACTGCCACCAAGGACGAGTATGAATCTCAGCAGAAAGAGCTTGAGGCTGTCGCGAATCCCGTGATGATGAAATTCTACGGTGCTGCTGGCGGTGAGGGTGGAATGCCAGGTGGTATGCCCGGTGGTGGTATGCCTGGTGGTCCAGGTGGCTTCCCTGGCGCTGGTGGTGCTGCTGGCCACGGTGGCGATGATGGCCCAACTGTCGAGGAGGTTGACTAAACGTCTTGAGAATCGGTCGACAAAAGCACTGAGCGGTTGTTCTTTCATGTCAATCATACCGGCGTTGGCGTTTTCACATGGGAAAATTGGGACGATACCTCCTGCATGGACATAGAGTTTTCAGCATGACTTGATAATGATCATGGGATGTTCTCTGCAGAGGATGAACAGAGAGAAGATGATTGAAGCTCAGATAGCAGTTTCAAATGAACATCATTCAAAACATTAATTGGTCCCTTATTGTGTTGTCTATTTGCTACCTTGTACTGTGTGATCTCACTTTATCTTCTACATCCCAAACTCTGGCGTCAGTCTCTTCTAGAAGTGTAACTTGCTTTATAATGAGATGAAGACTTGGCTAGCCACGCCATTCAATGACCTTGGCTGACACCATACGCATCTTCTCGCCGTCATCTGTCACCAACATATTGCATGCAAGGCGATCCTCGGCCCGTGAATGTCACTGTTGTTAAGTAGCACCTCCAAAAAGATCAGGCCTTTTCGTTTTCAGGCTCAGATAAAAGACGGAGCCATATCGTCCATGTTGACTATTGTTCTCCAGTCGGTACTTGCCTTTGAGGCGTCATCTGGAGCAAGATCCTGCTGCTTCCAAAGAGCCTCGACGATGGCCCTTGTCACCCCTATGTTTCCTATCCGTCGGTGAAGTTCCATCTTCTTCAGAGTCTGGAGGATGTGTAGTCGTTGCTCATCAGTGCGTACTTCGCACGCTACGACAAACAGCGGCCACGGGCTCGTGCATATCTCCATCCTGGCGATAAGGGCAAGTGCAGATTCGACCAGTGACTGTATCGGTCGAGACTGCGGTGGAATGCGAAGAACTTGCCGACGAAAGTAGATGAGTGCTGCCAGGTGGTAAAATTTTGCAGTATCTTGAATGCGCACTTCGTCAATGTTGCCAGATGACGAAGGACAGTTCTGGTCAAGCTGGATAACAATGCTCTGGGACAAGTTCTCAAGACGATGCTGTACTTCATCGACAACATTCTGATCACGAATCATCTGGTCACGGAGCTGGTTGGTACAAGCAACTAAATCCATCAGTTCCTCAGAGCAGCCTAAAGAGCCTACAATCTGCAGGACGCGTCAGTATCAACCACTAGGCTTGTTCGAAAGATCTGGACGGCGTACGGTTGTCTTCTCCTCCGAAGATGCCGGAAGCGTGACCGGTGCTCGACTTCCAGAGCCTGGCAACGTCTGTGAGAATTGGGCCAAGACGTCATGATACAACATCCAGCTTCGGAGGAACGACGACACTCCTTGCCGACTGTCAATGTCATGGCCGGCCTCTGAAGGACTCTGCACGAGGGTCTTGGCGCCTTTGAGATGGATCTTCCAGTTGCCGTCGGTCGTATCAAACACTCCATATACGCAAAGTAACATGCAAGTGGCGAGTTTCGCGCTCAGATCGTCAGGATGATCCGTTTGTAGTGCCTGGTGCAGAAGTCGGAGCGCCCGAGCTTTGTGTTGCAATGCTTGACTCGGCCCGCCGACATGAAAAGCGCAAAGTGCCAGTATGCTTTCCATAAGACCTTGTGAAGCCTTAGTTTTGTGGGAGAGAGCCATCGGCAAGAGCTCGTTTCGAAACCCGTTTTGAGCATCGTCAACCGTGGTGATGATACGTGCAAGCCTAGACTCGTCTGGTGGTACATCGTTAGAAATTGCCATGGTTCAGGCCCACAAACGGAAGAATACTTACAGTAGGAGAGAAGATTCCCGTGGTCGTGGGTGAAACCTGGTAGCGAATAACTTGGTAAAGTCCAGGTGTTGAGGCGAAGCAAACGCATGTGTGCCGAAGACTCTGGCAAGACATGGTTGTTTGAAAATTCAATATCTTCAAACGTCGTATTCAGGAAGTCCAGGGCAATGCTAGGGCAAACTTCACCGTTGCGCTGAGCACTTTGTCCACCAACTGCTACGACCCTCTGAAGAGGCTTTCGTCGACCGTCATACTTCTCTGGCCAGCTTAGTTTTATAGCAAAGCCACCGCATGTACGATGCGTCCGAACACAGTTATTGCATGCAGGTAGGGTTTTATCGCATCCTATCTTGCGGTCTAGACGAATCAGTTGGCCCCGCCGGTCAGCAAGCGAGGTTGGACTTACTCTTGCAGGTCCAGCACGACTTCCGCGCCTTCATCATCTCTCCTGAGCTCACAGTCTCGTTTGGGTAGGGGCATTTTTCCGCATGGGCATATACTAGTGTCCAGTCCAGATCCGCCGGATCAGCTCTTGTACCGGGAAGAAGTGTTGACTCTTTGGGTGGGTTGAAGTCGGTGGATGGAGAGATCAGTGCTGAGTCACTAATTTATGCCACTAGTCTCTTTAAGGAACACGAATCTACATAACGGGCAGGTTACGCGGCGGTCCATCAAGCCGATGATAAAGCCGACAATTTGGTTCTCCTCAACAACATCGTCTGTTTGAATTCGCTACATATATTGACAAAGTGTGACATAAGATATCAGATCGTCACTTCTTCATCGTCGTGATACACGAATCGGCGGTTGGATTGACCAACAGGCTCAACAAATCTGGTCTGGCATAATGTCCAACAGTGTCGATGAAAGCCTTCGCTCGGTCAATGTCTCTTAGATCAACATCGGCCACCAGAATTCCTTCCTCGCCATCTTCCAAAGCTTCTACCAGGGGCTTGCCATCCGGACCAAAGATCATCGAAAATCCGCCACCAGGCTTGAAATATCTGGTTAGTTGTCTGACCTGTTCACCAAGTGATCGGACTTACCGTCTTGATTGGTGGTTTGCCAACCAGATGGTTCTTCTCGAGATTCTTCTCAGTCAGGATTTGCGATGCGACGGCAACAAACGTCTGTCCTTCGATTGCCATGAACTGACTTGCACGGTAGCTGGCTTCTCCTGTCTCGTGATATTGCCAGGCCATCACTTTCGGATCTGGCATGCAGAATTCCGCCGGCCAGCTTGCGATATGGATTTGCACGCCTTGTGCGTATTCATAATACCGCAGCAGTGGCTGGAGATGTTCCCAGCAGTTCAGGCCGCCAATCTTGCCAAACGGGCTGTCAATAACAGTGGTTAGTGATTCGGCTTGGCCTTCACCCCACAGTGTTCTTTCCACATGAGTGGGCTTGATCTTCCGGCGATGATGGACGATCTCGCCTGTCGTAGTGATGAAAGATTGTGCCATGTACAAGCTGGCCCCATCCCGCTCACTGTAGCCTAGGACGACTACCATTCCTGCCTCTTTGACTGCTTGCTGGATCCTTCGCATTTGAGGCGAGTCGCGGACGAGAGAGTTGGCCATATACTTGTGAACCATCTCGGTGTTGTCGATGACACTGTTCGTCCATAATGACCTGGAGCAGCATGTGAGTGCGTTTCAGCATTTGAGAGAATAAAAACCAACCACGGGTACCCAGGGATCCAGACTTCAGGAAAGCCAAGTACATTGACTCCTTTATCTGACGCTTGTTGGATCAGAGACAGTGTCTTTTCGACACTCTCCTCCAGGTCGAGCCATCCCGGCTCAGCTTGCACAGCACCAACACGGACTTTCTGCATTGCGCTCGATGTCTGGCCGAGGACGACGAAGCTCTCTTCACTCGGAGTATCAGTGTTCTTAGGGTCGAGGGTCAAGTCAGTCATTCCGTGGTTGCTACTGTCCACGAATTCGAGGGCGACAGTGCACACTTAAAGTCAGGTATCACCGCTAGCCGGTACGGCACCTCGCGGTTGACTGCCTTGGACCGAGACTGTCAAGGCCGATCGCAAAGTCCTGCCGCAAGTGCGCAGTGGAGACTGTACATGGAAGAGATGTCGCGTAAGCTTGACGCAGGGACTCTCAACGGGACGAGTCCGGGAGATCGCAAAGTCTTACCTTGATGCTTTCTATGCAGTTCTAACCTCAGCCAATCAATCAAGAGCTTCCAAAGACCCCTCCGCTTTTGAGGCGATAGTCATCCGAGAGGATAGGCTGGCGTGTTGTGGCCGTTCTGTCGAGATTCTAAGACTTAGACTACCAGCCAAGACTTTCTAGCGTAGAGCGTAGACATGGTAGACTTACCTTTAATGGCTTAGTGAGTGTCTAGCTTCGGCATACTTTCCCTGCTGACTGTGACTACCCTCGCAAAGTCCTGCCTCTTGTATGCACACGAGGATCCTCCAGCAACCCAGCGAGGCCAGCAAACCATCACCATCATCTCCACGATACTACCAGATTTCATGAAGCCTTCCGCTGATGGCGGGCTCTTCGTATACTGGACCAAGCAAAGCCTTATGAAGATGCAATACTTTGCGATCTCCGCGTTCGTCTACACTGGATGCCCCTGAGATGGATGGCATTCCACCACGATGCCTGGGCCATAAGCCAGCTCTGCGGCAATACATATATTGGGATTCTCGCCGGCCCAGCAATGACTGAAACGTCAATTTGGGCAGAAACGTCGCTCTGCAAGATAAAACTTGTCTACCTCTGCTTCTGCTAGCTCCGACGAGGCGGGTTCATCATGGGACGAAATTCCTTCGACAACAATGCCGACGCTGGACTGGCAAAGCTTGGCTACAAGGCCGAACTGCCACGGAACCTGAGCATGATGAGTGTGATGGGACTGTACGTATTCTCACCCCCCCAGGAGGTTCCTGACTGCGACTAACGAACATGATGATATAGGTCCATGGCTATCATTGCAACGCCCTTCGGTCTCTCTGCGACATTATCTCTCGCCCTGATTGACGGGCAATGCGTCACTGTCCTTTGGGGCTGGGTCATTGTGACGCTCATATCGATTGCAATTGCGGCATCCCTCGCAGAAGTGTGTGCTGTGTACCCGACATCAGGCGGCGTTTACTACTGGTCAGCCATTCTGTCAACTGAAGAATGGGCCCCCATGGTCTCCTTCGTCGATGGCTGGCTTACACTGGTCGGCAATTGGACGGTTACACTGTCCATCAACTTTTCGGGTGCACAAATGATTCTCAGCGCCATCACGCTCTGGAATGAAGACTACGTTCCGACTGCCTGGCAGACCATCCTCATGTTCTGGGCAGTCATGCTGATTCATGCCCTTATCAACATCTTCATGTCCAAGTATCTCGACTTCATCAACAAGTTGGCCATGTATTGGATTGCCGGCGCCGTCATTATCATCTTGATCGTGACTTTGTCCATGGCCGACCACAAGAACAGCGGCGCATACGTGTTCGGGCACTATGATGCTTCGGCCAGTGGATGGTGAGTAGTAGTACCGCCCTCACAAGGCATATAAGAACCAGCGCAGGCTAATAAATCTCCCCCCTAGGCCAACTGGTTGGGCGTTCTTCGTCGGTCTTCTACAAGCCGCATACACACTGACCGGATACGGCATGGTCGCCGCCATGTGCGAAGAAGTCCAGAACCCGCACCTCGAAGTCCCCAGAGCGATCGTCCTCTCGGTCGTCGGCGCAGGCATCACCGGTGTTGTGTACTTGTTGCCAATCCTCTTCGTCCTGCCACCGGTCGAAGTTCTCTTGGGCGTCATGAACGGTCAACCGATCGGACTCCTCTTCAAGATCGTCACGGGTTCTGCGAGCGGGGGCTTCGGCTTGCTGTTTCTCCTGTTAGGCGTGTGGATGTTCGCCGGCACAGGCGCGTTAACCGCTTCCAGTCGATGCACCTATGCCTTCGCACGCGACGGTGCCATTCCGGGCCACAACATATGGCGCAAGGTCAACAAACGACTCGACGTGCCCCTCTACGCCATCGTCCTGTCCACCATCATCGACTGCCTTCTGGCTCTCATCTACCTTGGCTCGTCCGCGGCGTTCAACTCGTTCACAGGTGTCGCAACTATCTGCCTGGGAGCCTCGTATGGGATCCCCATCGCGGTGTCAGTGGTTCGTCGACGCAGTATGGTCAAGAATTCACCGTACTCTCTTGGACGATTCGGCTACGCCATCAACATTGTGGCCGTGCTTTGGATCACATTGGCTACTGTCCTGTTTTGCATGCCCACGGCCCTTCCGGTGACGCCGTCGACGATGAACTATGCCAGCGTCCTGTTCACGTTCTTCGCTATGGTCAGTGTCGTGTGGTACTTGGTCTACGCCAGAAAGCACTTCAAGGGTCCGCCGATCGCAAATATTGATGGAGTCAGGGGTGCAGTGAGCATGGGTGTTGCTTCAGATGTGGAGGATTCTTCTGGTGTGCTAGGGGAGACCGAGGAGCCGAAGAAAGGAGACTGAGCGTTTCAAAGGCCTACTTATATCGCTTTCACACAAATTGCCAACCCAGTGTATACATAATTGGCTGCAAAGCTCAAGATACAATTGTCGGATAATTCAGATAGACGGTTCTGGTCCTCCTAACTTCCTTTTCAAGCCCTCTTGTGCATTCTCATCTTCACTCTATAGCCGTTCGATCTTTGCAAAGAATCATTGTTCTAGGAGAGCTCGGTGACAGCAAGAATCATTGCTCCCCAAGCTGTCAAAGACTCGCCGACCTTTAAACTTGCGTAATCAATTTGTCTGGTCTTGTGGTAGGTAACTTAACAAGTCTCTCGTGAATGATACCTCTGCTTGCCATCGGTCCCTGGTGCAGGCCTCCACCACCCATAGCCGCTCACCTTGTCATTGCCACCGTTCCACACGAATCTGGTTCCCAACCCGTTATCCAGGCAAGGAGGGTCACAGGTGCATAACGACCTGCCCGAGAAGCATTCCAGGTCTCGGTGCTTGTTACCGCTGACCAGCTCCCAGGCTACGTGGGTCCATTCCCAGCAGTATCCGTCCGGTCTTGGTGCGCATCTATGAGAAACTTGGTGGGTATCGCCAGCAAGAACGAGGCTTCGGACGGCATCATCATCATCTCGGCGGAGGGCATCGCAGAGCAGCAAAACTCGGACACTGTTCAGACGTTGCTCGTATTTATGAGGGATTGGGTGAGTACACCAAAGAGTCGCCCAGATGGGTTGATATACGATTGAACATCGACACAGGCCCATGTCAAGTCGAGCAAGTAGGTGGAAAAGTCATTGGCCTCATCAAGCCTTTTAGGGTATTCCAAGGTGCGGGACAGGTCTGAGCCATGTATTCGTATATGGCCGTTATATCGCCAAAGTGGAGGCATGTATCTTCGGACCCTGCAGTGACGCATTGCCCGCAATCTTCTCGGACGTGGTCTCCGTAAGTATTGGAGCCCGGGCGGATGATCACGCCACTAGCACGCAACAACAGCCCTGGATACATGTCTCCTGCCAGAGCAAACGGGCGTGCAGGCCATGATAGCGCTGGCGGCGGCTCTCCATCCAATCAACCAGGTCAGATAGCTGGTTCGAGGGAGATGTCGTCCCCAGGACGAGGCACCACTGTTGGCAATGTTGGTCATCAATCGGCCACTTAGGGAGGTGAAGATTTTAATGACTGCGACGGCTATCCTCGACCAACTGCTTGGACTGTAGTGTTCTTTGGTAAAGCTGCTGGAACAGGTGCTCCAGCTGAGGGTCGGAGTGGTTGATCCCTAACCCAGGGAAAGAAAGAGGTCTGGTTGCACCTTCGAAATGCTGACCGGTATGCTGTGTCAAACAAACTGTTGGCAATGTCATTTCGAAGCTTGATGAGGCGGCCGATCTCTTCAGTAGTGACATCCATGTCGGCTGAGGTCTTGCTCAGTGTGAGGAAGGGAAGTCTTGCTCGGTGTGTTGAATGGATGTCTTACTCAGTGTGTTGAATGGATGTCTTGCTCGATGTGATGAATGGATGTCTTGCTCGATGTGTTGAATGGATGTCTTACTCAGTGTGGTGAGTGGAGGTCTTGCTCAGTTGCTCAACACCTTAAATGGAACTTTTGACTATCTGGCGAACTCCGTGCCCAGTCCAGAACGAGCTCGGTCTTGGAGATGTTACGAGTAAACGAACTCCCTCCTCAAAGCGGTGCCAGGTTGCAGTAATCGAGAGAGTGGCACAGAGTACCTCGTACGAGTAGCTTATCCTCGCAATGCCTGTCGGACTTCTGAATCTAGCTTACGTCAGGCGGATCCCAGCACAGTCCACAAGGCTGTCAATGCCCATCGTTGTCACTTGTCAAGCCAACCCCTGGAAATTTGTCGGCTGGTACGAGTACTCGTACGAAGTTGCTGCCCAGTGGTCCAAGTCCCCTTGAGGTGGTGGTGGTCCGTCTGCTTCTTTTCCTGCATCACCGAGGCCGCATGGAGCGACGGAAAGGGTACGCAGTACTGGTGTGGTGAACAGAAGAAGAAAAGAATGTCACATCCCGTATACGGTACAGCAGTCTCTTTACCAGAACCGCCTTTTTTTTTTTGTGAAAGTTCGTTTTGGATTTTTTTGTATACCTTGGGCGCTGGCCCACTGATGAGTGTCAGAAATCTTGACTGTCTAAAAAAGAAAAAGAAAACCAAAACCAAAAAGAATGCTGTTTTGGCTTGCAGCAGTCACGCTCTCCAACGCCGAGTAGATGCTCATGAATCATCCCATTAATGACCCAGGTCAAACAAAACACCGATGCTCCATCGTAGTAGACAAAGAAAAGGCCTTTCGCACCAGATGTTCCTTTAGACAAACAACAGCCACTAAAAGCCCATGCGGGCTAAAGGCGTCCGACAAGGAAGGGCCCCGGTCATTCCCTGCGGAACCTCGTGCGGAGATTTTTTCATTTGAGGTCGTCGTCGTCCTCGGCATCCTCCTCAAAGACCAAACCATTCTTCATGGCGTCCTTCAAGACCGGGTGCGTGAGCAGGCCAAAGTTGCTTCTCGGGTACATGACTTCCCTAACGTTGACGCCGCCCTTGAACTCTGCGGGGATCTTGCCATGTCGGTCGAACGAGTGGAGGAAGTACGAGGCGGACCAGTCGTTTTCCCACTCGGCGACCTTCTTCCGGCGGTTCCAGCGCTGGTAGGGGTCTTGAATCGTGAAATCGATGTCGTCCTCGGGAAAAATGGACGTCTCGTTGTGGATGGTCCACAACTTCTTGACATCCTCGTCGACCCAGCTCGAGGGCGCGAAAGCCAACATGTCCATGATCAGAACCTCGCCGGGCGTGCGGACGAGTCGCTCCGAGACCTTGGTGAGGAGTCTGCAGCTGTGCGTGGTCCAACGCCCATCGAAAATCTCGCTGGCCTCGGACCGGAAGATGTCAACCATGGCCGTCTTGGGCGCGCTCAGCCAGCAGCCGTTGTTGATTTGTCCGCCGTGTTCGCGGCCGACGATGTTCTTGAACCCGGATCGTCGTAGCGATGTGATGTCCCGTAGGGGGAGGACGTCGAAGTCCATGTACAGACCACCGAATTCGTAGATGGCGTCCATCCGCACGAAATCAGACTTGTGCTGGATCTTTTCGATCCTCTTGCCATTGCCTGCGGCCACGGTGGGTGCTCGCACGTGTCGGACTTTCACGGCCTTCAGGCTCAGGAGCCTGCGGGTCCATTTGTGCCTGGGGTCTTCGCTGACCAGCACCTTCCTGATGGCTTCTTCGCTGAAATCCGTGTGCAGGTAGATGGTCTTCGGTCGGAGGTAGAC
Organism: Vermiconidia calcicola; assembly: GCA_035928285.1. NCBI lineage: Eukaryota > Fungi > Ascomycota > Dothideomycetes > Mycosphaerellales > Extremaceae > Vermiconidia > Vermiconidia calcicola. Next base: position 136,945 of record JAXLQG010000029.1, read on the forward strand.
CACGGACGAGTATACGGACAGGAAATGCTTGAATTCGAAGTGGAATTCGGCATCGGCCGATTTGGATAACTGCACGTAGTGCACGATGTTGGGGATTTCCTTGTTGAGGCCGACGGATATCGGTGATGAAGGTATCATGTCGGCATGCTGCGAGATGTCGGGAAAATGACTTCGCGTGTTGAACATGAGCAAGGCTAGCACCACCAGGAGCAGAGCCAGATATGCTTTCCTGCGTAGCCGCAAGCCTTGCGACGACTGCGTCGAAAAGTCGGATTTGTCCATGTTGATGTTCTCAAGCGGTTTATGATTCCGGGATAGGGTCAGTAATATCGTCTCCTTGAAGAATACGATGTTTGGACACCAACACCCTGCCTGCGTAAAAGTAGTGTGACGAGCACGAGCGAGTCCAGGTGTGGAAGGGTTTATACCACCTTTCACCTAACCCCCTGTTGACAACAGACCTACCTGCCACTTGGGTACGTACCCAGGCTATCAAGGCTGGCAGCTCTGGCTTGCGTGGAGTCGGGAACCACATCGCCCACCTTTCACTTACCCTTCAGTTGACGTGTTTTGCACAAATTGGCCGATCAAAAAGGTACCAGATCTGGCGGCTGGTGCGAATCAGGAGACGCCAGGAGTGCCTGCACAGACGAGCGGCTGAGAGAGTCCTCGGCCTGTCAATCTCGTAGGGAAGAGTGTGTTTTGGTGGCGGTCAGTGCAAAATCTTCCACGACGACGGGAGAGTGCGTGGTGGCTTGCGTGGCTCGGTAGGTGGGCTGGGAGTGGGAGTGGCAGTCAGCAAGGCCAGCTCTTTCTTCAGGCTACGAAGCCGAAGTGCCGAGTACCGACGCGACCTACCTTAGGCGACTGCTCGGGGCACTCGAGGTGTCGAGTGTAGCCTAGCGAGCCCCCATCATGCCCCCGTCGTCCCCTTAAGCTTGTCGTGGCCAGGCGAGCCAGACGCCAAGTCCGATTGGAGCCCTCAGGTTTCCAGACGCTGCTGATGCTGCTGTCAATCCCACTTTAAAAGCGTCGCACAATCCCTAATGTGACCATCACTCACGTCAGTCGCGTTCCAACTTGCCTCTACACGTCTAGAGCTGCGGCTGCGTTCATGTCACTTGAAATTGCGAAGGCAGGCATCCTGTCGATGCCCGGTCGCTGGGCGGTCGAACAGAAGTGTTGCCTCGCCACGGAAGAGGCCGGAATTTCGCGATGGTAGTATGATGGTTAGTTTTTGTTCGTGTTTGATAAAAGGGTATTGAGAGTGTATACAGCCATTTTAGGTCTCGTTTGCCATTGTAATGAATTGTTTTGCCTGATGGTCGTATGCATGGTATCATTATGCGCTATGCTATGCTAATGCGAATATCAAACCCGATATAGTAGGCTAGAAGTAGAAAGAGAGAGAAAAGGCCCATAGTCATATCGCTGTCATCACCTTTTCGAAACAGTAGCATATGCATATGCACTTGCTAAAGTCATAACCACTCCTATCACATCCATGATCGATAATGCCCGATTCTCATGATACCAACTCAATCCCACAATGGCCAGGGTCTTCAACTGGCTGATGACATTGAATGTCAAGGCTGATGTTCGTCCGATCACCAGGAATTGGGAAACGTTCAGGAGTGCGGCCACGAACCCAGAGACAGCCAATGCGTGGACACTGCGCATGTTCAGGTCTTCCACGACAGGGACCTTGTCGACAAAGCCACAGAGTAGCAGCAAGAGCCCGCATGCCACTGGTGCTTGGTTGAGCAAGAGCTGAGGGGGTGAGACCTTGAGGTCCGTCAACTTCTTTCCGATCCAGATCTGATAGAGGGCTGTGATGGTGAATGCGGCAACGGCGATACACGTCCCCAAGACGTTGGAGAAGACAGATGCTGAAGTGATGAGTCCGACGCCGACGCACAATGCCGCAATCGACACCAGAACTGGTACCGTCACCGTCTTGCCCAGGATGATGTAGTTGAGGAAGACGACAGTCGGAGTTGTCAATATCTTGGCCAGCTGATAGAAGCTCACGCTGTTGAAGGTGAGGGACAGGTTCCCCAGGATCAAGAAACCGGCGAAGAATGCTGCAACTGAGAAGACTTCCTTGACAGGTAAGAAAACCACCGGGAACATCTTCAATATACGGCCCGCAATGTACAGAACCACAAACGATATAAAGAAGTGGTATGCCGCAATCGATATCTGACAATGCCGAAGCTGTTCGTCGCTCAGGACGCTGCCAAACTTGAGTCAGCGATATCCCGTGGTTCTGTCCAGAATGCTTACATTTTGTTGATAAAAACAATCGCAATCGTGGAGGTGACGTTCAACAATATGCATGAATAGTCGATGAAGGCTTGTCTCAGTGACGGCCGAGGTATCGTTTCCTCGTCCTCGTCAAGCCAGACGGCTTTCTCATTGACGTGCGCCGTTTTATCAAGCATTTCGAAACCTTCAAGGGGCAACAGGCCTGCTTCTTCGTCCTTGCGGCCCAGGGCCATTGGCGGACTGCTTCCTAGCAATGTTGGGGACGAGCTGGTTGATGACATGGTGATGTCGATATAGGGTGTTTCAAGTTGACGAGTAAACAACACGAAGGGTAATGCTGGTTAATGCCGAGACAAGTAGAGAAAGCCCGGTGCCCTGAGTGGCGCCTTGCTTTTCTTATACGATTCGACGGGTGTCAGTTCATCGCCATCGCGGAGGCAGGAGACATCCGCCCATCGAAGGTGGACAATGCTTCATGTGAGTGACAACAAAGGGTCACTCCCTAAAGGTCTGAATGTTATCAAAGCGCCAAAGGATCGCCGAGCTCACGAAAAGTCACGTCTCATCTTCGGGCACCTGTGTGGGACACAAGGCTGGCTGAAAACCTCAAAGGACAAGCTTCTGACAACTCGCTGGAGGTGGAGTACTGTCAACAGCGGTCTCCTATCTTGAAGTGCTGCCCTCGCTAAGGAGTCCATAACTTTTCAAGCACGGCCGCAGTTCACTATCCATGCCTTTGATGTTGAAAAGCGCGACGAAAGGTGGCTGGACGGCAGCGTGAAACAGCGACATGTAGATGGACAGGAGTTCAAGCAGAGAGCTCGACGAGAAATTCCGTGCCTTGGATCCTGGACACAGTTCACTTCACGTTGGTCGTCCGGCATTAGGAGCGCAGGACTTTGCAATGATCCCTGTAGCAATGAACCCCTACCTATTCGAAAGGGGGATTCTTTTCGGGCTTCTTGGTGAAGAGTTCTAGATGAAGGCAGCTTCCAGGGGTGTTGATGGAAAGACGTGTTTTGACGTGACCCATCATCAGAGCTTTGACGTTGGTGTTGACGGCGAGACGGTTGGTGGTTGGTGGCGGGGCTGAAAAGGAGCACGGCTGCCGACTGCGCCGAATCTTATCAACCCATTACCAGGCGAGAGGGTAGTAGCATCATGGTTGTTATCTACAAGACCTTTGCACCACGTTGTCGTCATTCTGCATTGATCTTGCAAGCCTCCACAGGTGAACTTGTCCCTGAAGAACCATCGCAAATCAAGAGACAGATCTCCAGCGTCCAGCCCGAGACCTATTGAAGAGCTTTCGCGATGCAGTCGCGGACACTACACACCGGAGGCATAGCTGTTCACGGGAAGGTATAAATGCTTGAGCGCTGGCCACCTCTGGGAGAGAAAGCCTTCTGACGTTCCATGCCAACGACCAAACCCCTTTTGCGGAAATGCAGAGTATCAAGAAGGTGAGAGGCCGCTTAATGTCGCCCAGTAAGAGCGGTACATCAATTGTCAGGGGAGCAAGATTGAATGGCAAGGAGCGGCTCCGCAGAGACGAGCGAATACCGCTCTCCATGCCTTTGTGGTGTTTCTCGCGCTGCACTGCGCGCTGTTCTGTGCAAGGCGCGCGGCTCTTCTCTCTTCGCACACCTACAATTTCGAATTTTGTGTACCACTGCCGGCACTTCCTGTATGACTTGTTGGCGGAATGTGGGTGTGATCTCTGACGGCTCGAGCAGGGGCAGCACTGGTCAGATCAGAGGCAGCACTATCCGTCACCCCCTGATTCGCAGAGTCGCTATGCCCTGAGGCGCCTGACTTCCCGTCCTGGACTCCAGTATTCGTCGCCAACTCGTGAGGTTTTGGCACATCACCTGGCAACTCCTGGGTTTCAAAGCTCTTGCCATTGATACCAGGATAAAGTTCAGCGGGAGGCGGTTTAATGGTGCCTGGAAGTTCCTCTCTGTCCGTAGTCAAAGGACTCGCGCCATCATTTTCTACACGCTGCCTTTCTTGCTCAGATGTAGGCAGCTCAGCTTTAAAGCCGATGATACCAGCGTCTGGTGCGGTCGTTCTGGATTTCTGCTGACGGCGTCGGCGCAAGAACAAAAGGACGAGTAGACCCAGGATGAACAGAACACCCACTGCAACGCCAACACCAATACCCGCTTTGGCCCCAGTCGATAGGCCTCCGCCACCATTACCGCTTGGGCTCGAGAGTGACACACCCACTAAGCCAGTAACACCATTCTCGTTAATTGTCGTAATGTTGGAGCTGGTGCTGTTCTGGACGAGTGGAGCCACGGACACTTGGTTATGCGAATAATCGAAAATTGTGTAGGCATTGCGGAAGAACGGAAGTCCGATAATGTCGATGCCAATCCCAGAGTTGGAAACAATGTTCAGGAATGCCCACGTGTTGTTGTAAGGCAATATCAGGTCTGATACGGGTACAGTTATGTTGACCCCGCCGAAGGAAAAATTGATAGTAGTAGCATTGTCCAGGTCTGCATACCTTTGGACGAAGTAGCCGCCGATCGAAGTATCATTAATACCGCCGAGTGCCTCTCCAAGACGGGATAACTGCTTGTCACCCTGTGTCGATCTGGTATCAGCATAGATACCGACCGTATGGAAGGAAGTCACGGAGGGCAAACCCGGACGGAGACCTGCTCAGAACGCTCTTGCTAGAGATTCACGATTGCACGAAATCTCTGAAGTAATCCGACCACCAGTCACGAGCAGCTGAGCCTCCGCCACATTCTTGCCTGGAACGCCGCAATCCGAGAGATTGGTGCAAGATAGGAACGGCTGAGACTTACAAGAACTAAAGAGCTCGTGCCGCTGTCTAGAACAACGCTGTCTGCTTTATTTGTGATGTTGCTAGTCGTTCCGTTAGAGCTGGTAACCGTCATACCCTCCATCTGAACGGTGACATATTGATATTGAAGTTGACTCATCGAGATCGGGATAGTGCCCAATGTGCCGTAAAACTTATTAGTGTCCACGCCTCCAAATATGACTTGGCCAGGATTGTCGGCAGAAGCATTTGCGCGGTTGAAAAACAAGCTGTAGCCGATGACTTTACTGAGACCTTTGTCGAACATACGATAAGGTAGATTAGCGTAATATTTTCCATTTGCGGTCGGCTCCAGTCCGTAATAACCAATTCCCATGATGGGATCTATTGAAATGGTTCAGCCTCCATCTTGGGATGGGCAGCCGAACTGGGATGGGCAGCCGAACTAGGATGGCCGATTGATACTCACCAGCCAGAGTCCCTTCATAGCCGACCGCAAACCTGGCGACGTTATTGGGCAAAATCCGACAGGTGTGTATATTGAAGAATTACCTCATGTCATCAATCTGGACGCCTCCGATCTGCAGAACATCGGTTGCGTAGTCACCTTTCATAGTAGATCCATCGCCAAATTGCGTCGAAAAGTTGCTTGTCCTGTGTCATGGCAAGATCAGCCACGGTCATTCAAGAGAAATCCAAATTCCAAATAGAAAGCCGAGCTCGCCCAGGAGGAAATAAGTTCGCACGAGGTGACGAGGGAGCAGCTTCTGGGAGCAGAAAATGCGTCTCAAGGGCTGGCGAATCGCCCCGGCGATGTCAACTCTCCAACAACTCACAGGAAATCATAGGTGCTCGAAGAGTTGGCTTTGTACGTGCCAAAGGTACATGCTCCGTTGTCGCAGGCCGGATCAGAGGGTGCGGGCGCAAGCAGATCAGCAGAATTCGTGTCGACAATGAATTGTATATGCTGCTGTGGCGTTCCCAGAGAAGCATTGGCGTAGAAGATGTTGTCGTGAAATGCCAGGTCGACCCGGACAGGATTTTCTCTCCTAGCAACTTTGTTGCGTGCTCCAGTGTTGGCCCGTGGTACCGCACGGAGATCCAGAACCATCGGCGAGACAGCGCCATAGACAGCGCTCACAAGAAGCCATAACGCCAGCAAACTGGAGTTCCTTCGATTGTCCATAGCACAGGCATGAAGCATCGGACGCTGCTGGAAAGAGCGCAGTAGAAGAAGCAATCCAGCCCAAATTTCCAGGGTCCCACGTGAATTTACGAAGGAGAAATCATTTCGCATGCTATCATCTCCCACCTATGTAAACCAGGCGTGCGGTTGTCTGACTGAAACATGCTTGTCTCGACCCAGAGTACGTAGTACAATTACAGCCTCGAACAGTCTCTGAATGGTCAAAAATGAAGGAGGCTGCGCCATGTTGCTTTAAAAATTCGGGCTAGGGGTGGACCTCAAGCCGAGCAAGCTGGACCATACCTGTATGTTGACATCACCATGGCATGGGGGCCATCTGCAACAATTAAGAACAGATCCCTGTCGCTGGGACGCTTATATCGACCATTTGACCAACAGGTTAGCCTCGTGCAACGATTGTTCATTGCTTCGCTCTGATGTTAGGCCTTTTCATGCACGTTCTGAGATTGTCGAGGGTGCATGTCTGGGATCTCGGTCCGCGAAGGGCCTGCTGGTCTGCCTCACTAGCCGCTGATGAGGGGACAGACAGCGCATGACCAGCCCTTGTTGTGAAACGGGATGCCTTAAACCGGGGTTCTCCATTGCCAGTTTTTGGGCTATAATTCGCTGTTGGTTGGCAGGACCTTGAGCCACAAGAATCACAATTTATGGAGCTTCCTACCAGATGGCCGAATGCCTCACCGTGCCTGACCCAGCCACAGACTCCAAGGTTGTAGAAGCCACAGAAACTTACCATTTGTCTCTGTCTGCCAATCTGCGCCCTTGGCTGCTTGAATGGATCACCATTTCGGTATGGAGAAGTCTGTGATCGGCTTGAAGCGAGGCCCGTGGCAGCACAACGGAAAGGATCAGGTCTGTCATGCCGCATTGTAGTTTGAGTACATTGGAGCATCGACGTGTTTTCCAGCAACCACGTCAAGCTGACATAGGGAACACCAGCTCGGCGAAGGCCTGGAGCGGAGCCTAGTGAGCCTGACCGAGAGCAAATTCTAGGTTCCTTCCACAATTTTGGACCGGTCCATCAAGGCTCAAGGAGCTTAGGACTCGTTCTCGCGCTCATCCAAACAAACGCAGATTGCGGCAATCAAGGTCAGGTCGACGCCTGGGGCGACTGTGACAAAATACTGTGCGAAGAGACGTATATCAGCACTCAAGACACTGCAAATGATGCGGCCAACCGGCTCTTGACGCAACGTACAGTCTGCTTGTCGCCAAAGATCTGGCGGACATTGAAGAAGCTTCTCGAGATGTGTGCAACGGGACGTCCGCCGAAGGTGATACTCGCAGATCGGTCAAACCAGTCTCCTTTGACTTCCAATTCGATTTCGTTGCCATCTGACTGGTTTTTGAAGTGGACAGTCGATTTTGACGAGAGCACTAGGGTTGTCGGGGCATCAGATCCTTTCCATAGAGAATCCAGGGAGGAGTCACGACAGAATGTGCGAGCTCTGCCGGGGTCGAGAGATTTGACCTGGCAGGGGAAGAGGAAGACAATAAGCGCTTGAATTACCTGAGAAATGGCCTTTGACCTGAAAAATATCACTGCCATCCGGCCTTTCTGCGTGGAAGCTTTTGTGCAGCGAGAAATACTTGTTCTTCAGAGTGAAGATCTCGTTGCCTTGCATGTCCGTGAACTCTTGTGACATCAAAAGTCAGTTAGCTTTGGCCTCTGATAATGACTCGACTGCACAATCGGCGGGAATGGAGCATACTCTTAGCACCACTGATGGACAGAACTTTCCCCTTGCATTTGCAGACTTGAACTCCGGCAACGGTGGTGACAGTGAAATCATCGCCAGTGAGTGAGAACACTTTCTCTTTCATCTGCAAGGTCTGCTCATTGGGTTGACAAAACATCTGGTTCGGTCCCAGAGGGGGATTGAAAGGTGCGAGTGGCGCCATACTCGATAGTGATAGAAGAGTTCTCAGTAGGTTGGAATATTTAGGCAAGGGAAGGGACGAATGCTGAAAATTAAGTAGGCAGCTACTTAACCCAAGATTCACTCGGTTCGTCGGAGGTCAGTATGCGGAGAGGTTGATCTCACGCGCCTTAAGAATGATAATGTAGTTTCGACCAGAAGCAGATGGTGGTGTGAATGAGATTGATCTCCCTAAGGCCATCAACATCACCATCACCATCACGATCTCCTCACGCTCGTTCCCGCTGTCAGACGAGGTGAAAACGCGCCAAGCCAAACACACGTGACGCGCTTGTAGCCCTCAAGACCTGATTCGCAGACAAGACGCTCAGAAACCATCAAGCCCATACTCCGTATTGCTGACCTCGTTCGTATCGCCATCAACTACCCCATACACCGGCTGAGGTCGTGATAGATGTCTGGGGTCTGGTTTGTCTGTCTCTCCCCCGCATGCTGCTGTCTTGGGTCGAGCTGAGAGCTCCCAATTCCTTCCGACTTGACACGTTCCTCGTTTCTGTGAAGTGCTGAATAGCGCGTGGAATCCTGACTCCGAATATATCTCTTTCTCGAACCTAAAGATGCTAATACGAGATGGACGAGACTGACATGGCTTTGGGTGCCAATAGCGAAACGATCGACACGGTCTTGACTCTACCTCGTATCATCTGCCCTTACTGTAGGGCTTACATGGCGGAACGCCGGCTTGCGGTCTCTAACCAATCCGAGTGGAAACGCCATAGCTAATGGCGGCATCGATCGGGTGCAACGTGTACCAGTCTCGTGCCACATCTTCACCTCTTGGTCCTGACGGCACCTCAGCTGGAATGGAGAAGGGGATCCTTACCGCCCCCAATATAAAGCATGGACGGATCCTGGAATTGACGTACGATTAATTCCCTCTGCAGGATCGGTACTTCGATCACCCTGCCGTACTCCAACATGGGCACCAAAGTACTCAAGAATGGCACAGTGCTTGCCTTTGACGACAAGTCGGCGACAGTCAAAGTGTTGCCTCAAGCACATATTGTCATCGAAAATGACCACATTACTGCCATCTTAGAGCCGCACGAAACCCAAGAAAACGTGTTTTCCAGCGCTGAAGTTCTTGACGTTAGCGGCCTCATCGTCTCTCCAGGGTTCGTCAACACCCATTGCCATACGTGGCAAACAGCATACCGCACGCTCTGCCCTGACATCACGCTAGCGCAATACTTCGGGTGGGTGTCACAACGAGCAGCCAATATCGACGAATGGGGTGGGCAGGACATCTATATTAGCTGTCTCGAGGGCTACCTCGAAGGCATCAATGCGGGAATCACTTCCTATGTGGAGCATGCTCACTGCAATTGGGGGGAGCAAGTCATGAAGTCCGCCTTTGAGGGCGCCATTGACAGCGGCGCCAGAATCTGGTGGTGCTATCATCCTGTGGCTCGGGCAGGATTTGGTGCTGAGAAGCAGGTCGAGATACTTCAGGAACTCCGGAATAAACCATCCCAACAGGACGATCTGATCAGACTGGGACTTGCCGTGGATGGTCTTGATGGGATGTCAGCGGCGGAAATCCAGCAGACGAAGAAAGCCGCAATTGACATCAAAGCAGAGGCTCTGACGTCCCATTATCTTGGTGGGCCTTGGCCATGTGAGTGATGACTCGATCGAGGACGCTTAGATCCTGGGACTCACATGTTACAGTTGCCAAAGACCTGATCAGCATAGCTGAAAAGCACGGCCTCCACAAGCTTGACGTTCCTTATATCTGGTCGCACGCAGGATTCTTGTCATTGGCAGACATGGACTACCTGCGGCAGCATGATCAGTACGTCTCGATTACACCTGAATCTGAGATGCACTACGGTCACGGCCAGGATACAAGCCGCTCGATTCATGATCAAGCAGCCCTAGGCATCGACACCAATTTCACCTTCTCCAACGACATACTTCTGCAAGCTCGACTGTGGTTGCAAAATATGCGCGGTCATTGCTCCACTGAGATTTTGAAACGGGGCAACATTCCAAAGCAAACCCCAATGGCTGTAGTGGACGCGTTCTTGCTGGCCACTCGAAACGGCGGAAGTTCGCTTCGCCGGGATGATATTGGTGTCTTGAAGGTCGGGGCCAAAGCAGATATTGTTTGCTTCGACGGGAGCTCAGTGAACATGCTGGGTTGGACTGATCCGGTTGCTGCGATCATCCTTCATTCCAATGTTGGCGACATCAAGCATGTCATGATCGGAGGACAATTCAGAAAGAAGAACGGGCAATTGGTCTTGAAGTGTGGTGATTGGGAAGATATCTCGAAAAGATTCAAGCGCACCTCCCAACGAATTCAAGAGGCCTTTCGAAACCCGCCACCTCTACCAGAGGCGGTTTGGGGAAGAGACACTTTTGAGGACAATCCGAAGGTGACGACAGCGAAGTTGACAGACTGATCGTGGTGCATACCGTGGCAAGACAGGCCCTTTCGTGTCAATCCTCAGATAAGATAGAGGTCTATGCGGGACAGGATGATCTCGTACGAGTAATAGTCATGGCCAGTCTCTGTCTTCTTTTCTGCTGATACAAGTAACAGCAAGCCATCTCCTTGGGCCGGGTCAGAGCCGGCCTGGAACTTTCCGCTGCCTCATGAGCCACCATTGGAGTCGGATATCCTTCGAGTTCTAATGATGATTGTGCGATGTCGACGTCGCCCAGAGTGCCAGACTAACGTAGTAAGGCCTAGCGGCCCATAATTACCCCTCCGAACCCCTCCAGACCTTCCGCATTCTTCCACTTGGCAATCACGGTCCAACAGGTATAAATCTGATGAATTTCCCGCCAACAATCTTTTGCAATCAAATCTGCTCGCTATCTTCGATTGTTCGTAGAACTCAGCAAAGTCTTTCATCCTACCAGTGCGGAAATTTGCATCAAGTACTCCTATATCGTCGCTCAAGATGTACTCAAGCTAACCTCTCTCAGAGTTTCTGACGAGCCAACACATCACGTAAAGCTCACTCCAACAAAGATGGAGGACGCCATGTCATCCTCTCGCTCGGTTGTGAGACATCATGGTCAAGGTACTATACTATTTGATCGAAAACCAGACACTTAACATGTCTGAGCATGGACCGGTGTTCGCAATTTTCCTGCCAGCTCATATTGTCATCCACCCAGTCTCGCTTGAGTCTGGAGATGGCAATGCTGGAATGTGGGAGTGCGTTCTGAGATCATACGGTTGAACTTGACTCTGGATAATACCAGCGAAAGAATCATGCATTCTCCCTCTTTCCCCTAACCTCGTGGGAATAGTATAGCCTAACAGATGCAGGATGTCTCCACCAATCGCCACCTACAACGACTTCGCCGGCTTTACTGCCACCAAAGAGGTGAACGGTGCCGTTCTCAAAACCAAGAACATCACTCTCAATGGCGCTGCAGACAAGCACACCAAGGTCCTTGACGACTTTGCTGGAAAATGGGACAAGTTCAACTTCGCTCCCATCCGCGAGTCAC
>JAXLQG010000030.1:0-146888 GCA_035928285.1 Vermiconidia calcicola
GGGGAAATGTACGTAGTATGATGGGTATGAATCGAATCACAGATGGTGTGAGCATATGGGTGGTTTTGAAGAGTATGTACAGGTAGTAGTGTCATTAAGATGCGTTGCGAGGAGAGAACAAACTCCAACAGTTATCGTTTGGGTAATATTGTACTCCGTCTTATCGAATGGTTTTTTCTTTTTTTCGAAGATTGGAACGATAGTTACCACTTTCAGGAGTATCGAAGTTGTAAATAGGCTAGGGGTGTGTACATGTTATCATTCTCTTTCGACGATTCTGAGTCTGAGTCTGGACTTGCGACATGAAATGGTGCTCACGTCTCTGTATTGGCGTAGCTCGAAAATATCCAGTCAACTTCGCAGAGAGGCAGAAGGCAGAAGCTGTCACTGTGGACGAGCCATGAATGATCACCTCAGCGCGGCGATTCGTAAGGACTAGCAAGTCTCCGCTGGGCAACGCAAATTGCAAGCCTTCACTTCTCTTCTGAGGGAAGCATGAATCCTCCCATCCATCGCCGTAGCGAGCCACTAAGCGGCAGTTATTGTCAGTCATAGACGACTCAATACCTCACACGCTTTCGATATCCAGGCTGTCCAAGAACTTGTCCGCTTGGGCTTTGGCTTTCTGCTCAGCAATCAACTTGCGACGCTCTTCAACCTCCTTCCGCCGCTGTTCTTTCTTCTCTTCCCTCTCCTTTCGGATCTTCCCCGTTTCCAGCCTCTCCTTCTCCAGTGCATCCATTTCTTTCTGTCGTTCCTCTGCATCTTTGCTAAACGTGTAGAACCCAGTGCCTTTCGTTCTGATTTCAGCATTGGCATCGTAATGAGTCTCTGGAGGGGGCGTGGCGGATTTATCTCGTTTCTTCGCAAGATCTGCCATGCGGTCTGCAATGACTTGGTCGGGGTTAAATGCCGAGTGTTGAACGGTGTCTCCGTATATAACGCTGGTCGGCATAGAAGGTCTTGCAGATATGCGCTCCGCTTCTTCGGCGACATTAGCCTGTACCCGCTTCCTCCTCTCTTCTCGCGCAGCCTGTGCCTTTGTGCCTTTTCGCAGTCGCCCAAATTCGTCAAAGTACTCAACGACTTCATCGGCATCACTGGCAGGATCTTCTTCCGAGTCCGAACTTCCGGAGTCACTGGCTTGACCGGTTGCCTGCTTCTCTGCCCACTTGCGATCAAAGTCGATCAGACCACGTTCATCATAGTCTTCTTTCCCGATGTATTCGCCGCGCTTCATGGCGTTGTAGAGGCGGACTTTGTCCTCCATCTTCCTCTTGGATCTATGCAGTTCTGCCGCATCAACTGACCCGATGTCATCTCTTGTTTTGTGGCGCTGTTGGCCGTCATCTTCGAGATCGGCCGCGGAGCGCTTCTTGACATTTTTGTTGTGTGAGGTGAAAATGTCTGACTTGTCTTTCGAGGGTCGAGGACGGCCAGTGGTGGATTTGGTTTGGGTAGACGAGGAACTGGATATTAGTGACGCGAGGTTTGTGGAGAAAGCAAGGGAGGTAGAGGAGGAAATCTCTTTGGTTTTGGTCTTGGAAGCCTGCTTGACACCGTAAAGGCCGCCTGACATGATACCTACTGCTGCTGCTGGTCGAGGCTTTCCGAGGGCATGAATGGTATTCGAGGTGAGTACGAAAGGTAACGTCCAAATGCAAGTACGAGGCTGAAGACGGAGGCAACGCAAGGCTGCGAGACTATTACGCTAAGCCTCATTTGAAGGGTCACGTGTCACCCCTTCTCGAGAAGTCGACCAACACCTTACCTACACATACAATGGACTACCTGACCTATCCTTTTTCTGCACGCTATTCGCGGATCCGTCGCTATCAGTTGTCGCTCTAGTCAGAGTAGTACATGAATCCTGGTATCTGTGCCCAGCGGTCGTCTAGCTGGAGCCAGGGTCACATCGGCGTCTGCTCCGCTCACCAATTACACAATGTCAATTGCCGGCTGCAGAAATCATTCCCTACTATGGCGACTGCTGTGCTGATCCTCTATCGTAGCACAAACCATTCCCCGCATCCGATTGCTTAAAGAAAGAGACAAGGGTCCTACACTACACTACTGTCCTGATAGATCCAGCTTCGACGTCCTTCTCTTACCCGTCGACTGATAAGACTCTTGGTATGCATGGGCGTGGAGACGCCGATACCTGGCAGATACTTGACAAGGCAGGAGGCGTATATTCCCGCAATTTATAAAAGGGGGATTAACAGCTTGGAGCTAGACGTCTTCTCCTTCTTCTGCTTAACTAGCCAGATCAAAGCAGTCCGACGACTATCGTCACAATGGGCGCTTCAGCCTCAATTCGGGCCTACATGTGGTCCGACAAGTCCTCTCAAGAGAGGAAGCTTGTCCGCAAGGTCGACTGGTTCATTCTATCCTTTTGTTGTTTGATGTACTTCTTCAATTACCTCGACCGGAGCAATTTGACACAAGCGTATATCAGTGGCGCTAAGGAGCAGCTCAACTTCAAAGGCAACCAATTGACCCAGATTACCACCATCTTCACATGTGGCTATATAGTGTAAGGCTATGCCTCGTTGCGGTGTCTGGGATCAGACTGACATCCCTGCAGTGGTATGGTCCCTTGCAATCTGGCATTATACTACATCAAACCAAGGATATTCTTTCCTTCGATGATGGTGCTTTGGGCCGCTCTTACCATGGTCACTGCTGCAGCACAGAAACCCGAGCATATTATGGCAATCCGATTCTTTGTTGGCGTCGCCGAGTCCAGTACCTTTGTAGGAACCCACTACATTCTCGGTTCCTGGTACACCGAGAAAGAACTAGGCAAAAGAAGCGGCATTTTTACCTCTTCTGGCCTTGCTGGAACAATGTTTGGAGGCTTTATTCAGGCCGGCATTTACAAAAGCATGAATGGCCTTCAAGGTCTGGCAGGGTGGAGATGGCTGTTCATCATTGACGGCTTGATTACTTTGCCAGTGGCTGTCTATGGCTTTTTGTTGTTCCCAGATACCCCATCGACGACGACAGCTCCTTACCTTTCTGCTGAAGAACGTGCCCTGGCGATGTCGAGAGTACCCGAAGTGCCCGAACAAAGACCGTTGTCCCTGTCATTCGTCAAGCGGGTTCTCAAATCATGGCAGTTCTATGGTTTCGTTATGCTATGGATCATTGCTGGTGAAACCGAGAGTTTCAGCTCAAACAGCTTGTTGGCACTATATATGAAGGCAAACCCAGAAGAAGACTACACAGTGTCCCAATTGAACAACTATCCGACTGGCGTGCCTGCAGTTGGCATTGTATCGACGCTCTTCTGGGCAACTCTGACCGACTTCTTTGGTGGCAGAAGGTACCTGGTCGCATACTGGATTGCCATCACCGGCATTGTGACGTCGGCGATCATCCTTACGCCATCAACGTCTATTGCAGGGCATTTTGGAGCCTACTACTGGGCAGGCTCTGTGTATGCTTGTCAAGCGGCATTTTTTGCCTGGGCAAATGATGCCTTGAGACACGAGGAAGACTCCCTGCGAGCGATTGTCATTGCGTGCATGAATCTTGGAAGTAATGCTGTCAATGCGTGGTGGTCAATCGTATTCTATTCCGCCGATTTTGCGCCTGAATTCACTGTAAGTTCAGACCACTTTTGATGAGATCCCGTGGGCTAACGACAATCCGAGCGTGGCATGTGGGCAATGATCGGCGTCAGCATCGCAATGGCGGTTTGGGCATTTGGTTTACAGATTGCCGAAAGAAAGTATAGGAAGGATAGACCTACGGCTGCAACGGAACAACCACTGTCTGAGAACGTCGAGAAGGGAATGGTTACCGACGCGCAGAAAATATAGTTGGGATATGAGCGCCGGGAAGATGACGAGCGTAGTGACTGAACTATGGGCGACTGCTGGCTGGCTGTGTTGCGTTGTCGCTACCATAAACCGTTCAGTACAACCGTGTAGAACCGAGTCGTGACAAGACTTTCTCTTTGAGAGGTATCGCAGCTGCACCTGTGAGTCGGCAATATACCTAGGTATCACCATCCTCCACGGGCGTAAGGGGTTAGGGGGTGGAGATCGGAAACTTGGGGTGATGGAGCGCGTAATTGGGCACGCGTGGCACGTCAATATGGGTGGTCCTTGCCCGCGGATGAACTTCTGTCCATGCGAACGCCTCTTCAAACTTAAGTGATACCTTTTGCTATATATGCTCGTCCCTGCCTTTGAATAAACCATTACGAACGCAAAATGGATGCGCCGTCTTCATGGAAACTACTAGTAGTATCTCAAGTCAGTGACGACGGACGAGGACAGTCATGAACCTCGAGGCCCAAAAGATGCCCTCGATCCGCTTTTCTTCTCCTCCACTGGAGATCTCTTCGTCTCCAGTGGATGTTCCTTCTTCTCCGCCTGTGTCGCGTGGCCCGTGGCGTCGAGGGCAGGCAAGGAACAACGATGAGAGCCCGCCGTACTGTCCTTCGCCACCCCGGCCAGGTTCCCTACCACCTCAGACACGTCCCTCGGTACGTGAAGCAAATCCTCTTCGACGGAAACGTTCTACACGACAAGATTCGACAGAGTCACTGGATCCGGCGCCGCAATCGACTTCTGTGGAGGACGGCAAGGCTGCACGACGGCGCCGAGAGAAACCTCAACTGTCATGTAACCTGTGCAGGAAAAGGAAGTGAGACTCACCTCTCCCGTTCGTACCGCCACATCCTGCTTACCGCCGACACAGGTTGAGATGTGATCGCAGGCAGCCATGCCACAATTGCGCCCATCGCGGTATGGCCACTACATGTGCATACGTGCATAGCAGCCCTCCGATGTCTTCATCGTCAAGGTCTCCAACGCTGTTACCGGCGTCAACCGTACGCGACCGAGTCCGTCAGTTGGAAGATCAAGTTGTCCGCTTGATGGGCGCATTGAACGATGCTTCCATGCCCGCTCAAGCTGGCGCGGGAGCTGCGACATCCTCTCCAAAGTTGTGCCCTGGGAATAGCAATGGAGGTCCAACTATTTCAGATCCTCCAGGTGCATCATTCCCGGAAGCGCCAGGCCATATGGACTACCGGACTTCGAGCATTAATTACGTTGGCAACGGTCACTGGCTTTCCATGCTAGAGAATGTAAGAGCTCTATGCCCCAAGACAAATCGAATTTCCGAGCTGACGGCAGGGAAGATTCCTGAGCTGAGCGAAGTCCTGAGAGAACGCAAGCAAGATTTCGTCGCTGCTCAAACTTCAATGTCACGGATACCGAATCTCCTCTCAGGCTCATTCCAGCAGACTGATCGGGCAGAAATCCTTGCCGCTATCCCGTCCAGAAACATCGTGGATACTCTGATATCAGAGGCTTTCGTCAACACCGACAATGAATGTAGTGAGTTATCGATAGCTAGTGAGATAGTCCCCCGACTGACTTCGGCAGTGATAGTCCACCCTCCGACCTTTCGCAAGGAGGTAAGTCACCCCTTCGAGTAGTGGAAAGCGTCCTCATAGGCGCACAGTATATGCAATTCTGGGCTGATCCAGCTTCTACGCCAATCATGTGGATCGGCCTTTTGTTCACCCTGATGTGTCTGGCGATTCAATATCAGCAGTTTTCGCCCGACGAGTCTCGCAGACTCCAGATTGCAGACGCCAATCCCGACCAGCTTGTCGCGACCTTTCACATGAAGGCCGCTCAATGCCTTTTTCTGGGCAGGTATCTGGAAGGCCCCAAATACACGGTCGAGACGCTACTGCTCCATCTTTTCGCGGAGCATCTCGAGGGTGACCATACCGAGACCACCAACAGCTGCTGGGCTCTGTGGGGCCTTATTGTGCGCATTGCCCTCCGGTCTGGATATCACCGCGACGGCTCGCATTTTCCGAGCATCTCGCCGTTCGAGGCGGAATTGAGACGAAGGACGTGGGCAATCATCATACAATGGGATAATTTCTTGTCTACACAATTCTGTCTGCCTCGGATGATCGTGCAGTCACAGTCGGATACGGCGGAGCCTCGAAACCTGATGGAAGAAGACTTTGATAATAACATGCTTGAGCTGCCACCTGCGAGGCCAGTGTCGGCGAAGACGAATGCACAGTTCCACACGGACAAGAACAGATTACTCTCGGTTGCCGGTGCCATCGCCGACCTGTCTGGTGCGCTCCGGCCACCACCGATTGCGGAGGTGCTCAGACTGGACGATCTGCTCACAGAGACATACGAGTCAGTGGCCCCTTTGTGGCAGTCAGATGGCGCCGTTGTTGCGGCGCAGACGGCGCGGTACACACAACGTGCGAGTGGAAGCGTGCGAAGCATATTCCTTGCCAGCATATACTGCAGGGCGCAAATCACGCTGCACCAGCGGTATTTGGTGCCCGGCAAGACGATTGCTCAGTATGCCAGGTCCCGGAAGACGTGCATCGACGCGGCGTTGACTATGCTGCAACACCAGTGGACTTTGTACCTCGAGACGCAAGTTGGGGGACCGCTATGTCGGCATGGCTGGAAGTTTTTGTCCTTACTCACGCAAGATTTCCTCTTCGCGACGGCATTATTGTGCGCCGAGCTCGCGCTGGATCTGGGAGGTGACGCTTCGTCTGGGTTTGGCTCTGGCTCAGCCTCGTCTGCCGAAGAATTCAGAAGACAAATATCCGAAGACGCTGAAGAAACGAGGAGCAGGGTGTTCCACTCCCTGAGCAGTGCGTATATTGTCTGGCTGCAGTCGAGAAACTACGACTCCTCACGGGCAGTCAGGACGATGGTTGCTGCGTTGAAAGAACTGTTGCGAAGAGCGCAGGGCGCTGGATATGCGGCCACCAAGGCACCGTCATCTGCGACGGTTCGAAGGGTTCAGTCGCAAGGACATGCCTCCACGATGGCGACGCCTGACTCCTTGCAGGACCCTGGACGCTGGGGAGGTCCTTCTGAGTCGTATCATAGCATTGCGCTTTTCCCGATTTGAGGGTATGCGATTGCTTCGGTACCTAGATAGATACTTTCCAGCCTCATGACACGCTTATGCGGTTCCTTCGATTGCTAGGACGGACCAGTTCCATGGCACTCAATATTGTGTACGAGCTACTGTGTGCACGGTGTGATGATGCCCCCTGCGGCGTGCTCAGCAACGGCTTGGCGGCAGTTTCAAGCATCGGAGGCTTCCTCCGGGCTAAGTAGTGGGCCTGTTAGGTGGCTAGTTAGGTGGCTCGGTGGTTAGTTAGGTAGCTCGGGTAGGTAGTGGGCTCGTGAGCTGGACATATGACGTCGAGGCCTGGAAAAGCTCCCGCAACTCCGGAGATACTCATGTATGACCACAGTCAGTCTTCATGCTCTATCCATAACTTTGGTTGCTGCCAGCCTGCTATCCTACAGTTTCCTACTCTTCCATAAGACAACTCTTCCTGCCTCCGAAGGAGTTTCACGTCCAAGTTCCACGTCCAAGTTCGAGCCCAGCACAGCCGAATACATCCTCCCAACCCAGCATGTCCTCCGAATCGTTCGCTGCGCTGCGAAAGACCAGTGGTGATGAATTGGCAGGTCTGGCAGAGGAACATTTCAAGCATGAGTGAGCCTCCAGAAGCGCACATTCTTTCCAGAGTTGAAGTGCTAATCTCACGACTTGTTCAATAGTCTCCGCGAAGAAGACCGCGAGATTGTCAAAAGCTCCGCTCGCAAGGTCTCAACACACACTTTTGTCGGATCGATGCTGGGCGTAGGCCTAGGAGGATTTCTGGCGTACCGAGTCCGTGCGAATCGAAAGGCCTTCTACCAAGCATTCCGGGCCACCGAGAAGCCTACACATGTGAAGTTTGCAGACGGGCGGGAAGAGGCCATACCTGATGTCACGTCACTGCTCCAGCCGACGACGATGGGTGATGTGTTTACCTACACTTTCTTCAGTATTGCGGGACTGTTTCTGGGTGGTGAGACTGGTCTTTTGACGGGTACGTGGTCGGCGAGGAGGACGTTGGAAAAGAATTCAGATACAAAGGCACGAGTCGAGAAGGCCTGGAGATCGTTCAGGGCGGACGTGTTGAGGAAGCAGATTGAAGAGCTGGAGGGCGGGAAGAAGGAGAACACGCTGCTTTGGTAGACGGATCTGTTGAAAGAGTTGGTAATGAGAACGAGAACGTGAGATGAGGCATCAAAAAATTGCACAGCATACAGGGAGGCGCAGGATGGAAGGCCAGTACAAAACTCCGCTTTCCTTCAGCAGGGAAGGCAGGAGCAGGCAAGCGTCCAGGAGACAAGTTCTTGAATGTCTTGATACTCATGCAGCATTTGGACAATGAGATGGTGCAGACTGATAACGAGCTACACCCGCAGAGGATGCCTAAGTGAGAAGAGACTGCGCTTGATGTGCTCATGTATTCCATGCCGATTTCTGTTCTAGGGCAGGAAGAGGTGCCCTTGCTACGGCATTGTGGCCCTTTCCTCATCGTTACTGACGTGTGCCAGACACCATCCGACAATATGACGGTTACCTTCACCTCATTTGAGCTCCATTTCTCTGTTGCTGCGTCTCATGTGCTTTTCACTCTCTGCCTCTTGCCTGCCTCCCTAACCTCCCCGTCCATCAACATATCTTCCTTTTTCTCTTCCCGCCAACAGCCTCTCTCCACATCTCATCCTTCGCTTCCTCAAAGACTGTACCCGCGGGACAAGCTTGCTCGCAACCATGGGGTCCTTGTCTCCGAAAGACGAAGTTGTCATGGTCGACCCGGATGGCGATCTGATTCTTCAAGTTGGTCAGAAGCAAGACAAGAACGATGAGCCATCGGCTTCTGGCAAGGTCAAGTGCCTTCGAGTGTCCAGCAAAATCCTTACCATCACCTCGCCTGTCTTCAAGGCCATGCTCTGCGGCCCTTTCCTTGA
Organism: Vermiconidia calcicola; assembly: GCA_035928285.1. Lineage (NCBI taxonomy): Eukaryota > Fungi > Ascomycota > Dothideomycetes > Mycosphaerellales > Extremaceae > Vermiconidia > Vermiconidia calcicola. The sequence goes on from JAXLQG010000030.1 coordinate 8,841, forward strand.
GGGACAGCTCGCGCTGAGCAATGTCAATCCTCCTGTCATCCCCTTGCCGGAGGACAACCCGGAGGCCATGGAATTGCTCACCAACGTACTACACTATCAAAACATCACTCCGAGGGAGGACTTGTCTCTGCAACTCTGTGAGCTTGCGGTGATTGGAGACAAGTATCATTGCAACATTGCGATCCGGCCATTCTTTCGCCATCAGCTTCTTCAAATGTCAGCAGTATCCCCACAACTAACACCGGACAAGATTGCACACTTAATCAGTGCTTCGTACATACTCAATGATTGCGAAGAATTTTACTACCTCACAATGGCGGCCATCACGAGGTACAGGTGGAACTTTAAGAGCAAGAGCAAGAACAAGGACACGAAGAGCTGCAAGAACGGCAAGGACAGTCAATTACAGACGACGTTAAGAGCTTGGGTTCCTGAGATCGCTCATGGTCTGGACTGCCTGCCTGCCTCCTCTTTATCATGACCGAGTCCTGCTGACTATGTGCTCCAGATGTAATGCATACAGCCTTTGACAACAAACTTGAGGCCTTCATCAGGAACTGCGCTGGAACCGTAATCCGTGCGTTTGGTGATTACAACAGCTTGCACTTGGAAAGTCCCCGTTGTACCATTGAAGCTGATGGTGGAGAGGAAGAAATCACAGAGAATTGCACTGGTGAGGCGATGAGGGTAGTGCAGTACATCACTTCGCTGCGCGCTTTCGGACTGTGGCCGGATGTGCCAGATGCCCCAGATGACTCGCACGGAGCGCCATATCGACCACTGGCAGCGTCAACAGACATCGTCCGAAGAATCGCCATGACTCACATGAACGACAAGAATACAAAATGTAACTCGGACTGCGACTCCTGCGACTCCTGCTCAATGGAATGGGGCAAGGTAATCTATGATCGAGTGGATGCTTTCCAATTGGAAAACAACTATGGTATTTGTTTGACATGCTTGAAAGCGGCAGCAACAGACGAACCACATGCAAATCTGGCACAAAGATGCCTGAAGCACACGCAATACTCAAACATCAAAGCCCTGGGCTGGCTGCACACTGCTATGTTCAGCCCCGAATGATCGAGCGCGAAAATCCCTAGACCAGTAGTATTCGAGGATGGCATTGTTGTAATACTGGGTGAAATTAATTGCCAGGCGCAAGTGGTTGCATACTGGCTCCACGATTTCCTGCCACACGTGTTATTGGTTACTGGGAGCTATCGACGGACCGGGCCAGGTACACTGAGAACTAAGTTAAGACTGAGGAAGAACGAAGAACACACGAGATAGGAGCCGTGAGAAGGAGCCATGTACACACAAGGAGGGACAGTCTACTCATTGCTGTTCTTGTCTAGTATCTTAGCGGCTTTGGCGAGAATATTGTTATCTTCTCCTCCATGCCGCCGTCTAATCTTTGCTTCGCTCAAATCACGTATCGGTAGAGAGGCGATTTGTCACCAAGGTCGAGTAGTTCCTCTGCGAAACAAAGCGTCAGTCCTCTGATTCCCTGGAAACCTTCAAGCAGCAACGACTTACCCTCAGTGTACTTCGCACGAATTTCCTCCTCGCTCATCTGATCCCTCTTCTTGTTGAGCATTCCGTAGGCGATTCGGAGCACGAAGGTGGAGATGATGGCCGCAGTGACCATGCCTAGTGCCAGACCGTATCCGAGCCAGTAATGCGGCGCTTGTCGGGCAATGAAGATGTTGGAGCCGATGGCGCCGCCCAGCTGAGATCAACAACAACAATGTCAGCACTGAACTGGACTGGCTTCTCGCTGGGGGGCTTTTCAAGTCTTCGACGACGACGTATGTGTCGAAGAATACCGAGGGCCATGAAGACAATTTGGGTAGGACGACAAACAGCTGGGATAGGAGTACTCACATTTCCGATGCTAATCAGCACTGCCATACCGACTGCTCTCTTCCAGGTCGGCGCAAGGTTGTTACCAACCCACGACAAACAGCCGATGAGTGGCGGGTAGACGCCACCTGGGATGGTGAACAAGAAGGCATATGTAAGTCCTGGCATTTTCGGATGCGGGATCGCGAGCAAGCCAATAAACCCAATGGCGGCGATGCTATATGGAATAACGATGAAAGGCCACCGCGTCTGATGTCGGTCGGCGAGCACGGAGAAGAAGATCGTACTGCACACGCCCACAACGTAGATGGGGATAGTGAGTAGCTGGGCGTTTGCAGCAGTGTAGCCGAGATCGAGAATGATCGTGGGCGCGGAGTAGGTGAAGCCGTACAGGCAGATGGAGTTCTGCAAATTGGTCAGGAAATTGTAATAACTGACGACACGCACAAAGAATATGACTCCCGCTCGAACGGTGCAGTCTCTCGGGGACGGGGACAGGGAATACGCACACCCCAATAAATTATCACCGCAAAGTAGACCTTCCAGTCGCTCATGGCGGCTTGGAGGTAGCGCCATTGAAAGCCATCATTCGTGCGGACCTGGCCGGCCGATGTGCCTGCATCTTGTCTGAGTCGGCGGATGATGAAGTCTTTTTCACCGGCTGTCAAGAAGTTCGCTGTTTCCGGGGAGTCAGGGAGTGTCCATTGGAGGGACAGGCCGATGACGACGGTAACTATGCCTTCCAGGATAAAGATCCAACGCCAGCCGCCAAGGCCTGAAATTTGTTAAATAATAGGAGGAAGGGAGATCTGGGGGAGGATGAAAGTACCTGCGACGCCGTCCATTTTTTCAATGGCGAAGGCAAGGAGGCCAGAGAAGGCACCGGCCATGGATGCAGCGGAGAAGAAGATCGATAGACGGGTTTGGACTTCGAAGCGACAGTACCAGCTGTAGTGAGAGCATTTAGTAATGGCATCTGCAGTTCGGGTTGGCACGAACGCAACGGGTACACTTACGTTGTCAGTAGGTAAGTTGCGGCTGGGAAGAAGCCTGATTCTGTCAACCCCAAAAGTGTTCTGGTGATGATGAGGCCGTGGTAGTTTTGGACGATGCCTTGGAGAGTCATGACCTGAGTTAGGATTGTCAGTAGAGGGAACGCCATGGGCTTTGATGGCTTCTCGGGGGACGTACAACGCCCCAAGAAAGCATGAGGATGGTGATCCACAAAGACGGCCGCATGAGTTTGAGAACGACGTTGCTAGGTACTTCAAAAATTGAATACGGAAAAAAGAACACCTGAAGAAGGGTGCCGTTAGTACCCAGGCGGACGTGCGAAATAACGCCATGCTTACCGTCAGGGCGATGTTGTATTGAGTACCCGTGAGATTGAGCTCTTTGTTCATGCCAGCAACCTTTGCATTGCCGATATTTCCACGATCCAAGAAGGCGAGGACATACAACAATGTCAGCATTGGTAGGAGGCGGTAGTCGACCTTGCGCAGGATGCGCTTCGTCTCCTTGTCGTCATATCGAGGGAGCTGTTCGAGGTCAGTCGCAGCGAACTCTGCGATAGGGATATAGAGGTACATTAGAGTCGTCGAGACCGGCGTGGTCGCCTAGACCAGCCTTTTCAAGATGAACTTGATCTCCAGATTTGACATGTTGGTCCTTCTCTTCCGCGACTGTCTTCTCCATTGTGACCGAGTGCTTTGAGATTTTGCAAAGGACTGACTTGCTCGGACGAGGAAGTCTGAAAGCTGGGGTATGGGGTCATTTTGTAGCCACGGGCCATTGACTTGGGGAAGTGCTGGGCATTGGATAAGATGCGTCACCGTCTTCCCAAAGGGTCTGAGGCGAGGTCTGAGGCGAGCTTCCCGTGGCACGTTCCAGAGGTGCATCGGTGGCCAAGCCCGAGGTGTTGCTCGGTCGCAATACAACAGGTATTAACCGGGAGAAGGTCCGTTACCGGCATGTATGAGCTTGAAGCAACACATGGAGACGGCCTTTTGACCGAAGATATGCAGGGCCACAGATGCATGCCAAGGCTGATAGCAGGGGTATAGCTGAGGCAAGAGGATTGATGCGTGCGCCCAGGGACTCCTTCCTTGCCGCATGACGCCGATCAAGACAGTGTCATTCGAGGCGCCCCAAAGCTTGTGGGGAGAAAGAATTTACGCGGAAGTCCTATACTGGATGAGGTTTGATGATCTCGAGTGGCCAAGTCTTGGTGTGGAGGTACGGGGAAACCAAACAATAGGTTATCGCTCACGGCAAACGACTGGCAACATACCATTCGACATCATTGCATCCGCTGAAGAACTGTCAGTCAGAAGTAGACCTCACCATGCAGTGCGAGATGTTAACCGAGCAGGTGCCGAGGTCAGATCGCACGCGGCAGCCTCAGCAAGATGCAAGGAATCGCAGTCTCCAAGAATGGATGTTGTTCATTGAAGAACTTCGAGTGCCTGGTGACACTCAACCACAGACTGCCAACTGACTTTGAAGGGGCGCGACATTGATGATATCTGTAAGGACGTAGGGACATTGAGAAGAGGTCGAAGCAGAGAAAAAGGTGGTCAGGTTTCAACCTAAGAGGATGCTTTGCTCGTCCGTAGGCCCATCTATGGCTTTTTGATCTGCCGGAGTGCAAGCGGAACAGAGGCCGCCAATGCCACCCACGGCGTCTTCTGATACCAAGTCACAGGCCTGATCATGGTTCCTTCCCAGTCGCAGAGTGATAGGTAGGTCGTCTGGGGTTCAAGTCCGATACATCTCTACGGAAACGGCCTGGTCGCCAGAACTCAGTTGCTACTTTTCAGATATTCGATGACGGTCTGGCAAAACTGCTCGAAGCCATCGACGTAGCAAACGTGACCTGCTTGCTTGATCACTTTCAGCTCCACCTTGATGGATTTCGATGAAGCATCGAAGCCTTCCTGGATCTTACTTCGGAGCACATTCATCTCTTGCGGCAAGTTGGCGTCGAGCTCACCAACCACCAAAAGAGCGCCGTCAACCGAATCACCAATCTTCGAGGCCAGTGGATTCAGATCAAAGCTACTCGATTGTAGCGCACGACAGCATGTCACAAACCCTTCGACCGTCGTGTCCATCATGATTCTGCGCATATTCTGGAGCTCTTCTGGGTTTGACTTGCGCCAGTCTTCCGAAAACCACCGGCCTATCGTCGCATCTACCAGAGAGTTCATGTTTCCTTCTTTCCGGGCCACCTCGGTCCTGGGCCCAAAAACGTCGGTGGTGCCCGCCACTTTCGGTGACGAGGATATGGTATCACATACGATAAGCTTGCCTATCATCCCCGGATTCCTCGCTGCAAAGACTATCCCTTTAGCGGCACCCATGGAAACACCAATCCAAGCGTAGAGTTTGCTGATCTTCAAGCCCTGAAGAAGGGACAAGACGTCGTCGGCCATGGACTCAAATGTCGTCGAGTCTAGATTCGATGGTGCCGAAGTCTTGCCATGCCCAGGCTGATCGTAGCGGAGCACACCATAGCCTTCTGCCAGCAAGACCTCAACTACTTGATCCCATGATCGGTATGGAGCTGCCAGAGAATTCGAAAGAAGGACCACGGGCTCTGAAGTTGACGTTGGTTTCGGCGCTCGAGAAAGATCGTAACAAATGATCCTTCCGTCGGGAAGTGTATGCTGTTGTGAAGCCATGTTCGCTCTTGTAGTGCGATACTTCGTGGTCGCTCGGCTGTAAAAAGAATGAATGCCTCTTACTTTCACGAGAAGTAGGGTACGGCTTGAGAAATCATCATGAAAAAGCTAGAGCTGCCTCTTTGGTGTTTATTCGGAATTCTGGTGGCTCCCAAACGTTCAAAGCATTTTATGACACCATCTGGGCGACTTCCTTAACGTTCACCCAGATCAGCCTAGCTACCGCGGGCTGCTGGCTTGTGTATCCGTATGGCAGCTGGATCTCTCCATGGAGAACAACCGCAGAAGGAGTCAGCCTAGCTAACGAGGACAGTGGGGGTGACGGCAGCTTTGACATTGGAGCCCGGATGCATGCTTCCACCAGCTCCTCGGTTTCGCGGTAACTCATCCCGCAACCCACTCCACCTTGTGCCACTTTCCCCTCCCCTTCCCCGTGCTCACCTGGCGCTTGCACGGATCCTCGGGTTCATCTTCCCTTCTTCCACCGCTGCTCTTCTTACATTCTAGACAGCCGGATAGCACACACCGGCTGCTGCTAGACGATGCCACAACCGTCCGAGGTCGAATCCGCTGGATCTCCTATCGCTGAGAGACCTAGGAAACGGCGTCGAGTGCCTGACGAACAGAGGAAGAGATCGCATCAAAGCTGTGATCTATGTCGAAAGGTGAGTAGGAAGCCTGACTCGACCTACTTTGCAAATGCTCGTTTTCCCATGAGCAATTGGCTGACGTCCTGCGTCTACTGTGGGTCTTTCAGCGCCGCTGTAAATGCATTCCATCGGAGTCTGTGGAAGGCACCTGTACGACTTGCTTCGCAAACAAAGTGAAATGTTCTTATGAATTACCGCGAAAAACGAGGTTTTATGGAAGCTGGGATGATCTCAGCGACCGGTTTGTGGCCTTTGAGATGCTTGCGAAAGGAAGATTCGAACTGACTGCCTGCTATGCAGATATCGCTGCCTCTGGGCACTCGTCAAGGGCGCGTTTCCAAATGATGACACGGACAGCGTTGCGGACCTGCAGCAGTTGGGGAGACGTTTAGGATATGACATGCCAGACTTGAACGCGGCTGATGCCTTTCCAAATGATGATTTGGTCAAAGAAACATCGCATAATGTGGTTCCGAATAGCCAGAACGAGGCTGAAAGTGTGAGCGCAATCTCGTCGAGCTCTCGCCCTCGGGAAGATGATCAGAACAATGTGTTCGCACCCGATCTCTGGGGTTCTTCTGGCCCAAATGTCACTGCCCGCGATTCAAATCGAAGAAGAGAATCCAGCGGTCTCATCAGAGACGACTCAGGACATGCCCATTTCATTGGACCTTCCGGGACGTTGTCCTTCTTTGCGGATTTGCGACAGCTTGTCTTATCGCGCGAGAAGAACTCAGGTCATGCCATAGTCGAACCAAGATCTCACTTCGCACACGATGACACAGCGAAAGCTCTGGAGGCGGATGAGAATGACATCCATGAGTCTAACCAACAAGACAGCACGGAGCTCCTTGCTGGACCTTCGCCACAATCAATACTCTCGGAGCTCTCCAAAGAATTTTCTGGACCAACTCGTCCCGACCCTGCGGAATATCTCAAAAGTCTTCCTCCACAGGAAGCCATTGATGAGCTTTGCAACCGTTATTTTACCGAAATTCACCGGGACTTTCCATTATTCCACCGAGCAACTTTCGAAGATGAACTGGAAGCTAACGTGGTTCAATGGCGATCCAGGGCGCCGTTAGGCGCGCGCAAAGCTTATGAACGGAAGGCTACTGCCTACGGACCAGACTTCGGCTGGCTTGCTTGCCTGCACATGATACTGCTGCTGGGCTCCGTTGGCTTGTCACGCACTGGGCTTCATCTCGACCTGAGTCAATTGCGGCGCAACTGTTTGTCCGAGGTTCGCTCCCTATTGCCGCATCTCGTCACCAAATGCACGGTCACGAGCGTCCAGGCTTTACTGTTACAGTCCCTGTTCTTACACAACAACAACCACCGAAATGGCGCCTGGACCTTGTTAGGGACTGCTACTAGGATTTCTTTCGCCCTTGGTCTGCACAGACAAGATTTAGATACCTCCTTTCGGCCTGTTGAACGAGAATTGCGCAAGCGAGTTTTCTGCACGCTGTACGGCTTCGAACAATTTCTCTCCTCCAGCCTCGGTAGACCAAGCGGCCTAAACGAATTTGACGTCGAAGTCAAGGCTCCTCGCGATGGATTTCTGGACGACAGCGCCGGTGCAAGCTCTCAGTTCACAGTTGCAAGCCTGCAATTGCAGAAGGTTTTGGGACAGACGAGGTCTGCTATTGCAAAGCTGAAAGACAAGCTGAACTCCAATCCTCCATCAAACATCTCCTCGTCCGTGCCAGGTTCCCCTGATGAGGAAATACTGGGTTATCTCGAGACATGGAAACAGAGTCTGCCGTCCCATTTACAAATGGCCAGCATCGGGAATCTGGACGATATTCCCTTGCCTAGAAGCGCGACGCAGGAAAGTGCAGACAACTTGTCATTGAGTGATCTCAGGGCGTCTTTGTCACGTCAGACACCAAGTCAACTTCGTGGTCTGGTGATGCTTCATGTTCAATACCACTACATCGCACTGTTAGTAACTCGGCCCACCCTCCTATGGGAGATATCCTCCTTCAATTCATGCAATGTGAGTCGCAGGGCCAGTTACCAAGCGGACAATGATGCGGACCACGGAGGAAGCTTTCCAACACCAGGAATCCCATCATCCATGGGTGCGGCATGTCATTATCATGCTGCCCAACTAGTGGCCCTGATCGTCCTACTGGACAAGTTTCAACTCGTTAACGGCGTTTCTGCCCTTGACGTATTTTATGCCTACTCTGCTGGATTGGTGCTTATCCTGGGTTTACTGAAAAGCCCCCACATGTCGAGACATGAGAAGAGCTCGGATGCTTCAAGTCGCAGGAGCCTTACAGGTTACAGTGGGCGTTGTATCAACCCTAGAAATACGCACGCGTTGATCCGCATCCTAAGGTCAACGATCGGGTCTGTGCAAAAATGTGCAACTATGAAGCGGATGGCTGGGGTCATGCACAAATTTGCTGACTCGGTCATCAAGGATGGTGAGCCTAGCGATGCCGGCCATCAGCCTGAGCCTATTGTTGCTCGAACGTCGTCCTTGAAGAAATCTGATGCTAGGACCAGTGCTGTGCGGCCGAGGCGACATCACCACCGTCACAGCCAGGCTGCAGAGACCGCCAGGTCGCAGCAAGCTGCAGATGGTGAAAGAGCTCCAGCACATAGTGGACTGGAAGGAGACACAACGAGCAACGAGCCATTCTGGCCTTCGCCTGATCAACAAACCAATGCCGAAAATGGTCTGGACGGCATGGTGCCGACAGCCGATGCCGCCATGTATGTGCCCTTTCGTCCCCAGAATTTCGGGCAGCATTCTCAAATGGACTCGGCGGAAGATGGCAATATCTATATCCCCGGACAGGAATCAGCCGCAAATATGGAGAACCTCACACAGCATGGCATATCATCTACTCTTTCTTATCCTGCTTTTCAATATCCTTACGACGTCTCGAGGGCTTCGATCGCATTGGACCCATTCAGTAACTCGTCAGGCATGCAAGCGGATGGATCATTCTTCCCAGCGATGCAAGGGCAGTCGCAAAACGTTGATTACCTGCAGAGGTCTTCATTTTGGCATGATCCGTTTGGGACACTGGCCGACGGACAGATCCTTGACTGGGCAGATTTAGAGACATTCTTAGCCACGTAAGACATTTCATGCAAGTCCGACAATCTGTTCATACCAAATATTGTCTTGTGGCAAGAGATTCCATTTCCACAGTGGTGCTTGACAAATAGAATCCATGGTCTTAAGAGCACCGGTAACGCCCGTCACTATATGCTTTTTACCTGGTGATCGAGGACGCCGACTATTGGCATCACGAGTTTCCAGGATCTTGCCCACGGACGAGACATGAGGAGAGCGCACTGCCTTATTCCAGCAGCCTTGCCGCAAATCCCGGAACCATGCAGCCGAACAGTCCATGAAGGTAACTTTGGTGTGTCCTTGTGGTCCTTGTACTGAACAAATGATCCACGGATGCTTGCTTCCGCTGGCTCTGTGTCTCTCTTTTTCCGTTCATCGACAATGCACTGCATCTGGGTGTGTTTCTCTGAGTGTATTTCTCTGGGAGTCCAGGCTGTCCTGACCCAGTCATCTCGTAGATGAGCATTCGAGTGTGGAGCGCCACATGATCAGCCGATTGCCACTCAAGAAGAACCTCTGCGCTGATCCAAGGAGTTGGCCCTTACCACATTCCAAGACTTATATATTCTCTTGCCTGCAAAGCCTTTCGCCGATTTTACAACATCCAACGATCTAGGACTCTTGGCCCTTTAAGCATCACCACGCCGATCTCACTACACAAGCCAGTGGATATCCGATCTCATTCCAACCACCAAGATGCCTGAAGCGACGACAAAGCGCAACATCCTCATCGTGGGAGCCGGACTTGGGGGTCTGGCAGCAGCACTTGCCCTCCAGACCGATGGACACACAGTCACCATCGTTGACGCCGCCCCAGAGTTCGCTGAGGTAAGGAGCCCTTCGTGTTTCTGAATTTGTAAAACTGACAAAGATAGGCTGGAGCTGGTATCCGACTACCCCCCAACAGCTCTCGTTTACTCCTTAGATGGGGCGTCGACGTGAACAAGATGAAGAAGTCCGTGTCGAAGCGATACCACTTCTTGCGGTGGGAGGATGGTTCGACGATTGTCAAACTGCCATTCGACGACATCGTCGAGACTCACGGCGCTCCTTACTACTTGGTGCACCGAGCGGATTTGCATGCCGGTTTGATGGAGGCCGCGAAGAAAGCTGGTGTCGCGATTCACGCGAAGCAACGAATTGTCGAATACGACTTCGAGGCGCCTAGTGCCACGACATCAGATGGCACGGTATGGAAGGCCGACTTGATTGTTGCTGCCGATGGTATCAAATCGCTCGCTCGACCTCAGCTTACCGGAAAACCCGATGTCCCTCGCGACACTGGTGATGTCGCCTACCGAATTCTGATCCCTGGTGAAGAACTTCTCAAGGATCCAGACTTGGCGCCTCTGATCACCGACCCGTGCACCACTTCCTGGTGCGGACCCGACGCTCATCTGGTGGGCTACCCTATCCGAGACGGCGAGCTGTACAACATTGTAGTGTGTGCAACCTCTTACAATGAGACCACCGACGAAGTCTGGGTTATCAAAGGCGACACCACCGAGTTCTACAACCGTTTCAGCACATGGGAGCCCAGAGTCCAGAAGCTATGCAAGTTGACGGGCGAGTTCATGAAATGGCGACTGTGCGATCTGCCTGTCTTGAGCCGCTGGGTCCATCCATCCGGCAAGCTCTGTCTGTTGGGAGACTCGTGCCATCCGATGTTGCCGTACCTAGCCCAGGGAGCAGCTCAAGCAGTTGAAGACGCTGCCGTCTTGCGCCAATGCCTTGCCTCTTCAGAATTCAAGACCTTGGGGGACGCGCTGAAAAAGTACGAATCCATCAGATTGCCCAGAGCGTCGTTGGTACAACAGAAGACGCGGGAGCATCAGTACATCCTACACATCGATGACGGCGAGGAGCAGAAGCAGCGAGACGGCAAGATGTTGGTCAATGGTGACGAGAACCCGGTCTTCTGGGGATACGATGACAGGAGGAAGTGGCTGTTCAGCCACGATGCGGAAATCATTAGTGCCGAAGGGGCGAACTGGAACACGTCGAGTGCAAAACAGCAGACGGGACGGGGAGATCTGAACAAAGTTGGGGATATGGAGGTCTCCGTTGCTGCCGTTGCGGCTCATTGAGTTGGCGCGAGGACCGTGGGTCAGTGAGGCTGGTATTGGGGGTGGCTTAGGTTAGGGGATTGTCCGAGGCGTTGTCAGGATATATCGCATATACAAGTGTTTTGGTAACATTAAATTAAGCATTGAACATACTATGTTGGTGTGATACAGTCGCTCGAGCCCCATGACAAGTCAGTAGCGTTGTCGTGAAATGAACTGAAAGGATATAAATCCCGATTGAGCATTTTCGCGCTCACGACATCCACCATCAGAAGCCATAACCACCATGAAGCCCTGCATTACATAACATTGGGCCGTGATCCGACGGCTGTGTGTCCCCATTGACCACTTCACGCGAGCATCTGGAGACGCGGGCCTCCAAACCGAATCGGTTGAAGAGTTGACCAGAAACCTTGCGGGGAGGTACGTGGATCCGAGGGGAAGGCCACATCCAGGGTCCCAGGGGTACCTCATCGCCCCGGATGCATGCTTCCAACCCGCGACTCCAGCCTGACCCTTTTTGCCCCAGTCCAGTCAAGTTACCAGGGAACTCGGTATTGGTCTCCATGACCTAACTGGAATGCCCACGAATGCCCCAGAGCCCATCTAAGCACATTGAACTTAAAGCCGTTAGGTCAATTATGCGCGGTGCATGTTTTGGTCTTCGAAAATCGTTGGTGTGTAGAACAGAGAGTGGCAGGGAACCATATCATCAAAAAGTCTCGCACCCGATTTGTACCCATCTTTCTACAACAATTTAATTTGAAAGAGTGCAAACAAAAGTTCGATACCAACATTACCACCACCAGCCATGCCTGCCGCTATCAATGGCACCAATGGCCACTCGATGCCAGGCATCCAGGAAGACCAACTGCTGTACATTGACGGGCAATACAAACCAGCGGGCAACTCTTCCACTTTTGACGTGATCAACCCAATGACTGGGAAGAAGATCTATCAAAGTGCATCAGCTGGGGTGGACGACTATGAAGCAGCCATACTGAGTGCCCACAAAGCCTATCAGACGTGGTCACGCACGTCGCCAACAGCAAGGCGACTGATCATGCTCAAGGCAGCCGACATCATCGAAAGCTACATGCAGACCGACGGGCCGGAAATTCTCTCATCTGAGGTCTCCGCCACCAAAGCCTGGGTCAAAGTGAATCTCATGGCTACGGCAGGAATCCTGAGAGAGACAGCGGGACTGGTGACGCATATCAAAGGAGAAATCGTGCCTGCCGACAGACCTGGGACTACCATTCTGGTCACCAGAGAGCCTGTGGGTGTGGTGTTTGCCATCAGTCCTTGGAATGCACCCGTAAGTTCTACCATGACTTACTTTACCTCAGGTTGTATGATTTTCTTTTACTGACATTGTTGGTGTGGGTTTATAGGTCAACCTGACGGCAAGGGCCATTGCATGTCCCCTGATATGCGGAAATACCGTCGTGCTCAAACCTTCCGAATTCAGTCCAAAGTCGCAACATCTGGTGGTGAGAGCATTCATCGAGGCTGGCCTTCCTGCTGGATGTATCAACTTCGTACCCACGGCTCCCCAAGATGCTGCAGCAGTCACGGAGTACACAGTCAAGCATCGTAAAGTGCTGCGCGTCAATTTCACGGGCAGTGACAGAGTTGGCAAAATCATTGCCGGTTGGGCCGCCACATGCATGAAGCAGTGCGTGTTGGAATGTGGGGGCAAAGCTCCGGTGTTGGTCCTGGATGATGCCGACGTTGAAGACGCCGTGGAATCCGCCGTGTTCGGCGCGCTATCTAACAGTGGTCAAATCTGCATGTCGACGGAACGCGTCATAGTCCACGACTCGATTGCTCAGAACTTCCAGGCCAAGCTACTCGAGCGTATCGGGAAAGTCAAGTATGGCAACCATCTTGAATCTCCTGACGTGTCGATGTCCGGACTGTACAGTTGCAAATCAGCAGAGAGAGTGCTGAGGATGGTGAAGACTGCAGTGGACGACGGTGCGAAGTTGCTGCTAGGAGACATGCAACTTACAGGCCCAAACAAGACCATCGTCGCACCCCACGTGCTTGCAAATGTTACACCCAGCATGAAAATTTTCCATGAAGAGAGCTTTGGACCGCTTATATGCCTCTCAACAGCGTCTTCCGACGACCAGGCTGTGGAGCTGGCGAACGACAGCGAATTTTCACTTTGTGCCAGTGTCTTTTCGAAAGATGTGCTGAGGGCAATGGAGGTGGCGAAACGAGTGCGTGCTGGAAGCTGCCATGTCAATGGACCTACAGTATATATTGAAGCGACGCTGCCGAATGGAGGCACGGGGGGTGCCAGTGGGTATGGACGGTTTGGAGGAATCGCAGGTGTGGAAGAGTTTACGGAGCGGAAGATTGTCAGCCTTGCGAAGCCAGGCATGAAGTATGCATTCTAGATTGGATAGAGCGTCGTATCAGTAGTTAACGGTGAAGCCTGAATGTGACAGTCAGTCTCCTTGAAGCTCCTGAAAACGCAGCCTCGCCCAGCCTCGTCAAGTCAGCCTCGCCACTATTGCCTTGTAGAGAGAGACTGACGCTCCTTACTTGCTTGTAACTTTCCAGCCACTTCAATTTCTTTGTGCGAAGTGCCTTTCGGGCTACGATAATTGAAAGCGACTTCCTATCATGTTCCGTTCTATAAATATTGTATGAGGTGCTGAATGTGCGTCTGTTCCAGAGAATATCACCTAACATCACGACACACGCCGAGCCCGAATTCACATAATGTCCAGAACGAAATCAAGCTGGAGTAAGGTAGTCCAGAATCACAAATTGAGAGTCAAGGCTGTCGGTGGCGGTTGACATCTGAGGCAGCTCCCAAAGATCACTCTGGACATGATCAAACTGGCTGACTTCCACTGCCTCAACGTGAGACAGCCATTCTACAAAGAAACAATCCGAGGTGCATTGTCGTCCACTGCCTTTGCACTTTGAAGGCAGTGATCCGAATCATTTCTCTGCCGTTACCTTTGTACGTCTCGAACCTCTTCTTCTGTAATGTCTCATCTCTCCCAACCCCTCTTTGATTCCTGCATGCTGGACATTCTCAACACAATCGAAGCCACCACAAACACAATACCCTTACAATTTGAACCACCTAATCACCATGGCCGGGTCGCGGGATACCTTTGCCCTTGAACAAATGGGTAATCCTGACAGACCCGATGGTGCGGTGCTCGACATTGTGCGGAACGGAGACATGATCATCAAAGTCGGCAACGAGACAAAGGCACGCCTTCTTCGCGTCTCCAGTCAGACCCTGAAGGAAGGCTCAAAGTACTTTGAAGCTCGTCTCGGTCCGAATTGGGGGTCACAGGACAAGACGTTCACAGTGAGCTCTCCCTTGACCGTCGATGCAGAATACGACGTGGGCTTCGTCCTCTTCATGCTTATCCTGCACGCAGTGCCGCTCAAAGATCCCCGAACCGGGCTTAGGATAAAGCTCAAGCATTTCAGAAAGCTGGCTGCCCTCGTGGACATGTATATGTACCACGGCGACATACCAGCATACATTACCCAACGCCTCGATGAACACCTCGCAGAAAACCACGTTCCCGTGATATTGAAGAGTGTCTTCCTGCTCGACATCCTGACCATCTCATACCTGCTCAATCTCGCCGACCTTTTCGCCAAAGCATCCAGGCAGATCATGTGGTGTTTGACATCGAAAGATCTTCCCGGCGCTAGTATTGAGCCTGGGATGCTAGCTTTACTACCCATCGACATCTTCGCGGTATTCGACAGGGAGAGTCACCGTCTACGCTCAAGTCTTCTCAACAGCCTTCCCATCGTCTTCTACCCCGAACCGCACATTGGGTCCAGTGGGGAGGACAACGCATGGTGGTGCAAGAAATGTGACGCCGTTCCGCACGAGCAGCGATGGATGCAAGAAGTCGTCAGCAAGTCCGAAATGTGGACAGAAGAGCAGGCGAGCCCCCTGCTGTACAGCATCGACCGGCTGTTCTCGTCTCACCTTGCGGACATGGAAATGCTGGACACCTCGCGGGAGTGCACGCCCGAGGGCCACCAGACGGCTTGTGGTCACTTTAGGCCGAGATACATCGACGTGAACCATGACGAGATGCTGCAAGACGTGTTTAGGGCCATGGGCGGCGTGTGCATGCACTGTTTCAAGACGGGTCGGTTCAAGTACGAGGTGTACTGCGAGCAGCATGGACTGTCTCTGACTTGAAAAAGTCGGACAATGGCATTGCATTGCCAGCGACACGGCGATCAACGTACAATGCCTCAGAAGGAACAACGATGGAATTTTTCAAGGACACCCTCAGGGCGGCGACTGGAAGCAGCAGCGTCTGGTCTGGGAACACCAGAAAGGGACGAGGTACTTTGCAAAGACGTGTTGTCGACATCTGTAATGTATCAATGCTGTGGTGCTGGCGCCACGGCGACGGTTTTTGAGGAGACCAATGATCTGAAGTCCTCAGGGCCGGATCGTGATGGTCTTAACGAGTACTTGGGCAGGAACTTGTCGAAAGAAGATTTGGACAGCTTGACACGAATGGATGAAACCGTGGGTTTTAGCAGTTTGAAATTGAGTTTCGTCTTCTTATCAATCATCATCATTCCATTTTTTCATGTCATCGTAGACCCATTTCCCTTTTCTATTGAACTCCGGAAATAATTGCACTCTTTCGCATTAAAAAGAGCACTTTTCTCTAGCCTTGGAACATATTTACAATAACATCATTATCGCCTGCCCCGGAAATAATCATACCCCGCATTCCACTCGTCAGCCGGTGTATTCGCAGCACCTGTGCCATTCCTGCTCGCGGCCGGCGTCCGCCAACGGTCCAAGGACATGAACTCTCCAGTTGGCGTGCCAACGTCTGCAACAACACCGTGAAGCAAGTTCGTCCGGTCGTCATACGGATCCGTGTACGGCCCGTGCTGGGGACGCATGCCCAAATCTCCTCCTACTTCAGTTGACTGCCGACGAGGCTCAGCAGTCCTGAACTGCCTTGGGACATGAGACTGGTCGAACGGCTTACGGTGCGGTACGCCACGGTACTCTTGCGGCGGATGATACTCCTGAGGTGGATGAGCAGGAGCAGGTGGACTCGCCCCTCTGATGGAATTCGGACGTGAATCGTACTGAGTGTTTTCCTTGCCCCCCATAAATGATAATGGCGTCTGACTCCGCTCAGACAGCATGTCACTACCCGCCTGTTCGCGGAAGTCGGCTCGGTTCTTGTAGTATTGGAAATCTTGCTGTGCTTCGGGCACGATCTCGAAGGGGACATCTTGGGGTGGCTTGTTCTGTTGAGTCATAGGCTGCATTGCGATATCTGAGAAGGCAAGAGATTGACCGCCTTCAGAATCCAGTCGGCCACGGTAGATTTCGCCGAGCAGATGCTTCGCCTTGGCGTGCACCATCGGCGTCATCAGCGGTTTATAGAGAGCTGGATGTCCGAATTGAGACGAGATCTTCTCAACCTTGTGCGTCTTGCCGTCGGTAGCTGCAAGGCGTTCTTGATCATCCTGCATGCCACCACGGGCGTAGTACTTCAAGTTCATATCGAATGTCTTCATGCAATACCACTTGAATAACATCATGATGACAAGCAGTGGTGCGATTGAGGCCACGAGGGCCCAGGTTCCGCGGGCTTTGACCACGACTGCAATCACGACATTCGACAGCATGACGGCAAAGACCATTCGATTGAAGATAGTGACCCAAAATTGCCCTCCAGATTCGGTTTTCGTGACAAACACATACATGAGAAGATACTTTTTGAGGAAGCAATCGATGGAGAAATACAGTGCCGTCACGACCAGCACGATCGGCTGAAGAGTAGAATAGCACAATGCAACCGTGCTGTAGAAGAGAAAATAGTTGTAATAGCTGGCATATTCGAAGGCTGGAGGTGCTGTCCATTCGATGTTTTGCCGTGGTGTTGGCGCCATGAAAGTCCGGGCAAACCAAACGTATGTGAGATGCCAAAGTTGAGCCAGATCGATAGCAGCCCCGAGATTGCGTTGAAGAAGCCAGGTGACCCAGAAAGGTGAGATTTGACATAGCGCGGTGGTGATAACCAGGAAGAAATTGCCCTTTCTGACAGAAGTCCAGGTGTCGTTACCTTGTCTGTCATACTCGATCACGATTGTGACATACTGCCATACAGCGGAGAAGATGGAGAAGATGATCAAGTTGTTCAACGTGAAAAAGCCGTACAGATTTCGGAGGACATGCCGTTCTCGGTCGGTCTTGGTGACATCTCCAGCACGAATTTGAAGACGTCGAAAGATGATCGGAAGAACAAGGTAAACAAGCGAGGTGATGGCCGGAGAGGCGATGCCTTGCACAATCGCCCAACCTCCAGGGTGCGCATTGAGCGAGTTTCTGAAACCTGGCCAGACGAGACCCAGATTCGACAAATTGGACAAGAAAATGGCAATGCCCGCGTTGATAGGTGTCCAGATGACGGTCAACACGGCGATCCAGATGCCGTTCACGAAACGTTTGCTGCGCCTTGATGCGCGAGATAGCTTCAGATTACTCCAGATAAGATCGTTCGGCCGTGGTGCTAAGCGAATCTTGGTACCTTGAGGACGTTTGCCCCGTGCCGAGTAAGCAACTGTGTGTGCTTGAGAGATTTGATCCCAGGTAGCAAAGCCATACGGCAAGGCATCGCGACTGTCCACACGATCTCGCACGTCGTTAATCTCCATTTCAAGGGCTCGAATCCGATCCGTCAGATATTCAATGGCATCGACCTTGCCGTGTACTGTCTGTCCTTTGTATTTTCGAGGAGCCTTTATGGTTGGGCGCCGGGCAGGAAGCCGATCAGGGTTCTTCATGTACTTGGCGAGAACCGACTCGAGCTCCTTGACATTTTCTTCATGCTCTTCAATCAATTCTGGCAACACCTTGACGTTCCGTTCGATTCGGGTTTTGGGGGTGATTCCTGTTGGGTTGACTTCGTCGGTGATCTGAGCTATGCCTTCGTTGCTTCGAGCTTTTGACGGAATGTCCCGGATCAGGATTGTTCGTGAGTGTAAGCTCTTTTGATATTCGGGACTCTCCATATAGGCACGTCGCAATTGGTGAACACGGCGATAGTTGTGCCAAAGAAAGTACATCACCGCAATGTCGATAAACCATGCGAGCACCACTTGAGCCCACAGCCCGCGTCCCCAGATGAACAAGGGTGTCATGACCGTGAACACCGAAGATCCGGTACTTGCGCCTTTACTCCCCATGGTTACATTTACCGGTATCATAACGGCTATTCCAACCAGTCCCAGGACTAGGAAGATATTGCGTAGCATGCGGGCGACCCTGAGGAAAATGACTGCGTCCATGCCAATCCTCTCCATCAGGAAACTTTCGCTGGCTTTATTGACGGGCTTGACCCAGCTGAACAGGCCCTTCCCCAGCGGAGGAGGGGCATGGTCTTTGTCGGCATTCTTTAATCGTGGGGCGTACACGATAGTGTTTCTCGGGCGAACGAAACAGAATAGGAGGGCAAGGGCAGCACTGAACCCTAGGGAAGTGGCCAGGGAAGCCCAGAAGGCATTGTACTGAATCTGCGGGCGTCAGTACCAACAACGATGCATAAGTCTAGCCAAGTACATACCGAAGCTTGAAAAGGGTTTGCAACCAGCTGTAAGACTTGCTCTCCAGTTGACAAATTGGGGTCTGGAGCAGAGGTCTGTCGAGGATAGACTGCTCTGACTGCGGACATTGTGGTGGCTCTTGCACTCTCTGACACCGAAGCAATCCCTTCAGCGAGTCCTCCTCATAATATTTTAACAGTCCAAGAATGAACCCTGTGTGTACCGCCTTCGTGTCACGAGGAATTTGAGAAGAATGCGTTCGGACGAGAACAAAGAGCGCAGCGGCGAGGCTTGGTGAGTCCGGGTTAACGAGCGACAAAGGGACGTCAAAGAGATCTAAGACAAGAAATTGGGTGAATTGTTGCTGTGATCAGATATAAAATTTCCTATGTACAAGTACGACGGAAGAAAAGGACAAGGGAACAAGGTGTTTCATATTGGGCGCGTGCAGCAGGGTATATTCTCGAATCCTCCCTATGAGGCTTTTTGCTTGTGTTGAAATTCCCCAATGCAGGGACCAAAGACTGACGGGATACGAGGACCAGTGCACGACCATGTCATCGGCCCTGAGCGTGCCTGAGCCTTGAGTACCTACCACAGTAGTTAGTGAGCAACTCACGCCCTGAGCAGCAATCTAGTCGGTTAGTGGCGCAGTTTCAGTCTCAACCAGACCCTGCCCTCACCACTCGCTTCTTTTTCATCTTTTCCACCTTTTCCACCAGTCGTGAGATCTCATCCTTCGAGCCATCCAACTGGCGTTACAATGCTCAAGGCTTCCCCATCAAAATTGCGTGATGCTGCATATTTTCCGATCCACTAAGGCATCGTCAGTCCATCGGTTGCTGCCTCATTCGTCAGGTGTCAATTCCTTCCCCCACCATCGCTCCAATGCTCGCTCTCTCGCCCACTGAGGTCAGCGTCATCGAGATCCCTCACCTTCAACTTCACATGTCGTGGCATGTCAGTGCATGTCTTACAAAAGGCGGTTCTGGTCACTAAAGACGTGCAGAAAGAACACACAGACCCACGCTGAAACGGTCATCGGGATCGAGCGAGCAGAGCACCATCTTCTACACAGTACTCGCGGAAACTCCTGCTAAGAGTACGAACAAGGTAAAAGGACATGCTCGGAATTCAACCTGCGATGACCGCACAGCATCCACTCTCACAAGACACATGATTATCGTTCCATGATGTTCCCAACAACTCTCCCCACAGCATTTGTCCACGGTTTGGGGACGCATGAGACGGCAGGTAGGATAGCTCCCTAGATCATACCCTGAATTCAATGCCAACGAGCGGACGGCGTGGTCAAAATTGCTGGGCGTGAAGACAATCATCATGTCTGCACAAGAAATTTATGCCACGTATTCAACTGCTTTACTTGCTCCCGTCTTCGCTGCTGACGCCCGCCTTTTCCAACACCCATGTGAGGATGTCATTTTTAGCTTCACAATATTCATCGACGCTTTCCCACTCTCGTTTTGAAAGCTCCAGTTTTGCTCTGCCATAGGTCTCCCGGACTTCCTGATCCTTACGACAAATGTCACGCACACCGATGTGGTTTCTGATGGACTGGCAGCCATTGAGAGAGACGTAGAGATTTCGAGCAGGGAGTATTCCTGGCTTTCGGAAGGCGTGTCGATGTGGGATGCCCATTTCGCCCATATACGCATAGCCTCCGATGGCTGTCAACGCTTCAATCGCTGCCGGTACGTCTTCTGCTTCACTGACGACCGATAGGTCAATGATTGGCTTTGCGGCCAATCCGGGTACCGAAGTACTTCCCACATGTCGATGCTTATGTACTGGACTCCTTTGAGAACCTCTTCCAATTCTCCTTTGAGTTCTTAGTATTGAAGTGCCCATTGCGGATTGTACCCTTCAACGATGACTTTCATGTCGGAGTCGAATGCTCAAGCGTGTCCAAAAAGGCTGATAGGATCACTTCTCGATGAGAATATCCCGCCGCTTGTGTACGCGCGTAGTACTTCCCCTCGATGGCGCCTTGCTGTTTCAGTCTTGGCAGGCTTACGCTGAACAAAGTTCGTCCTGTAACTCCGACTCTTCGAAGCCACCACTTCATCAGTGCCCCATCAGTGCATCCTCAGCATGGGTCATCAAAGGTCAGCTTGTGACCGCTGCAGAGGCCAAAAATTGCGCTGTCCAAGAAGCAATCAGTCCGATAATGGTCACCCATGCGCCAGATGCTTGGGTGTTGGGGTTCTATGCGTTACTAGCAGTTCACGACCCCTGGGACGACCTCGAACAACAGCAATGGCCGAACGAAGAAACAAATCCATCAACACAGGAAACACGGCACCTGAAATCGTTAGTGTGGGTTCGATTACTCCACGTTTACCATCGACAACGGAGGGTCTGCAAGCATACTCTGATCTGTGGAATTCTACGTGCTTGGATGCGTACTCGGGCTATCTTCCAGATCCGTCCAACTTGATTACCGCAGACTTCGAAAATCCGGCACTCAACCGGGCATTGGAGACGAACGCACAATGTGCTTTTGAGCTGGAACTACCTGCTGGTGACGATCTTTTCGACATGGGGCAGTTGATGGAAGCTCCTCAATGGCCCCAGGACGATCCCAGTCAGCTGGCCACTGCAAGAAGCCATAGACCAGGAACATCATTGGAGTGGTCGGGACCTGCAGACACACTCAACGCGCTATCACGACTGAATGAGGACATCGCCAGGCAGATATCCTGCATCGATTCGTACATCTGGGGACCTGTGAATGCACCGCAGCATTGTCTTGATCAACTTCATGAAACTGAGAGAACCCCTGTGGCAGAGATGCTAGAAAGCACTTCTCGATTCGTCACTATCCTTGAAAACCTGACCTCGTTGTCATTACCGCCAAACGAAACTGTCGACAAGTCTGTGGCCCACCTATCCTCTGCCTCGGACTCTGAGATCCCATTGCCGCCTGCACATCCACCCTTCACAGACTTGGGGCCGTTGAGCACGCCAGTCGTGCTGATGCTTCTGTCAAGCTACCTCCTACTTCTGGAGCTCTACGACGCGATCTTCAGCCGTGTACGTGATACTCTGTCTGGGTTGACAGACACCCGCGCCTTCTTTCAGGAAATACCTGGAATTCAAGTGGCTGGCCTTTCTTCAATAAGAGGACATCTGTACGCCAAGATCATCATCCAAATTATCGAACATCATTTTGACCGTCTCGAACGCCTGTTGGGCCTCCCGATAGAGTTTGGTCTCTCTGGACAGGCCCCGCGCTCTAAGGGGCTATTAGGCACTGCGAATCTATCTCATCTTCTACATGTCGCCATGACGCAGACGACAGGCAGTCCTGGAACATCAGGCAGATCAACATTGAAGTCGTTCAGAGACAATCTAAAGTATCTCCAAGCCATGCTGCCCGGATAGTCATGCTGAGACTATTTCTCGCCCGGTTTTGAAACCAGTACTGTCAGAAAATGCCATGGTTGTCCATTTGTCAAAGTCAAGTCTTGCGAGAAACCGTTTCGAAACGACTAAAAACAATCAAACCAGTACATTTTCTCTTTGGTCCTACACCTTCCAAGCATTTCAGCGACAAGGTCCCCAGAATATTTCCACATCAGGCCTTCATACGAGCCTCGCAAGGATCCGCGCAGACCATACAACGGCCACCGCTGAACCAGCCATCTACCCTTAGCGGCAAGACTACTTTGCAATCCCTCCTTCTTCCGAGGCTCTCTTTTTGTTGTCCTCCTTTTCCATGCCGAACTGACTATCAAGCTCCTGACGGAGCGGATACTCTTTCTCCAAAAACACAAGCAAAAACCCCAGTGCTGCGAACCCGATCCCAACCTGCCATGTCCGGCGGAGGCTCTCATTCAACACTGCAATAAACTGCCCGCGGGTGGAAGTAGACAGTGTGTTGAGAAAAGCAGCTGTCGCATGGCCGTATGCTTGGCCATTGACCAGCTGCCCTCTAATGACCGGATCTGTGATGACCACCATCGCAAGCTCGTCAAAGCGGTTGTTAAATATGGCTGCAGGAATCGCAGTACCCCAGATCACGCCAAAGCTGCGCACGAAGGCCCAGGTTGATGTGACAAGTGCTGTGTCGCTTTCCGAGAGCGGCGCCATTACTGCAGGCAGCAATGTTGCAAGAATAAGGCCTGCTCCGGCAGAGGCTATGATTTGGTAGCCAACCCAAGCGCCTGTGGAGGTGTTTCGATCGAGGAGGCTGAAGAGGCCGAAGCCTATTACCAGCAACGCAAATCCTGCGTTATGTGTGGGTCGATAGCGGCCGAATTTGGACATTGCCACCCCTCCCATTGCAGCAAAGGGGATCAGGGCCAGAATGGTGGGCAGAAGTTGGACTCCAGAGTATGCGGGCGATGACCCGAGAACACCTTGAAAATAAACAGGGAGAAAATAGACCGTCCACATCATGACTATGCTGTGCATCAAGGTGAGCATAAAGGCGGTAGCCGATGTACGGTTCGACATCAGTTTTAGTGGCATGGTTGGTTGTGGAGCGAAACGAGAACCTTCGAATGCAAGAAAGCCTGCCAGGCTGAGCAAGCCGACCACCAAAGGGACAATAACATGGTACGATGACCAGGGATATACGGCGCCAGCCCAGGACAGCGCCAGGAGGACGCTGCAGATGGCCGTGATGAAGATAATATTACCAGCCCAGTCAATTGAGGTCAATTTGGTGGCGAGGTTGACGTCCTTGTTCCATGTCACCTTCAAGAAGGCAACGAGCAGTACCAAAGCGACGCTGCCAACAGGAAGATTGAGGAAAAATACCCATCGCCATGTGGAATAATTGACAATGAGGCCGCCGAAGAATGGTCCAAGAGCCGTACCGAGAGCAACCAGGCCTAAGATGATGGCCAAGTATTTGCCTCGCTCTCGCAAAGGGACCAAATCGCAGACAATCATCTCGATGAGGACGCCGATGCCGCCTGCGCCAGCTCCTTGGATCACACGACCAGCGATGAGCATTGTCATGTTGCTGGCTCCGCCGCAAATACCGCTACCCAGGACAAAAGTCGTTGTTGCGGCAATCGTTGGCCACTGACGTCCAAAGACATTTGCCAGCTGTCCGTAAAGGGGCTGCAATGACGTCCTAACAGGCAGGTTATTAACGCCATTATCATGCAGCGATGGAACATGCTGACTATAAGACAGGATTCTTGGACTTACATGGCCAGAAAATATCCGTTGACAGCCCATATGTACAAGTCGCTGCCACCCAGATCCGCAATGATAGATGGCAAGGCTGTGGATGTGATGGTTGCCTCCAGCGCCGTAAGCAGACTTGTGAAGCTGAGCGAGACCAGAATCATCCAGAACCGCAGCCCTTTTCTCTCTTCGGTCGTTGTGGGCTTGGTCGAGGCCTGTACATCTTTTGGTACAGTCGTGTCTGCCTCTTTGCTGACTACGTCTTTATCCCTGTCGGCGCTGGAGTTGAGCTCCGCCGTGTCACGGCACAGGTGTATCTCCGAACGCGGATTTGACTCCGGTCTTTGCCTCTCTTCTTCCCGTGTATCCATTCTCTCCTGAAACAAAGCTTCCGTTATGCTTCTAGTCGGACGACAATGGGGGTGGGCGCACTGAAGGATCAAGGGTCGCGCGGATGGTAACCTCAACACCACGAAGTGAGGAAAGCAAGGAAGTACAGAGATGCAGAGCGTCACACCTATCTAAGTGGCATCAACAGTTTCTCGAGAGAGTTCTCACGGATGCTGCCATCGCAGACAACAATCATAATGTATACTCGGACACCTTCTCAACCGGAGGCTTTTCTTCCTTTTCGAATCGGAGGCTTTCCACCTTCTCGGAGACGTTTACATCCTGCCGGAGGTTGTCTTTAATTTGTGTTCTCATTGACGAACACCACAACCTTCCGGAGACCTTTCGAAGGCACTTCTTGTGCCTAGCAATAGGACAATCATGTTCGGACGTCTCTCAATATTGTTAGTCAGAGAGGGTTTAGCACCCAGCCCAAGCGGTCGTTCTAGGGCCAAGGTCAAGGCGTAGATGGTAAGGTAGATGAGAGTTAGCCGAGCCTGCACGGTGTGCAATCAGTCAAGCCAGATATGTCATGGAGGTTGTGTAGAGCTCAGGTTGTGCCGGGTGATACACGACGGGTCAAGAGAGAAAAGCGGTTGGAAGGTACCGTCGAGATGGTGGTGATGGCGGCTCTGCCGGTTACTGTGTGGCTGACTGTTAGCCTCGTTAGCCTCGGCCTCGCTAGGACTGGCGAACCTTGGCCTTGTCGCTTAGGCATCCGTCATGAATGATGGCGTTTATTTCCATCAGACTGAGCTTGCTAAGAGAAAGTACATCTTTTGCGACCTAGTTCCTCTCAAGTCAAACATTCGGTCGCAGACTGCGGCGTTCGAGTCCTCATCCCTAGCAAAGCGTCGACGGAGTCCTCTGGACATGTCGTGACGGTGAAGCCCGTCGAGCATCATGGCTTTGAGCCTGCCACTAAACATTACTACGAATGCCTGACAAGCCTACAACCGTTGTCGCCTATGCGGCTGGCGCTTCGCTGGCTGCCATCGCTGCCTTTTACGTCTTCGGCCCTACGTTTTTCATAGATGGCGAGAACTCATACCACACCAACGACGGACGCAAAAGGACCATCATCGGCCTGTCGAACCCTGCGAATGACTGCTTCATCAACTCCGTTTTGCAAGCCTTAGCTGGCTTAGGCGATCTAAGAATATATTTAATAAAAGAACTACATCGGAGAAAGCTCGATGGGCCAGAAATATACGAATCGACCCCGCCGGTCCTGCGGAAGGGAGAGAAAGCGGACAAGGTGGTGAATCTGCAAAAGGGTCCGATCACTAAGGCTTTGAAAGACATGCTTGATGCTCTGAACGAGCGACCGATCTACAAGAAGACGATCAGCGCACGGTCAATGATAGAGGCATTGGAAAGGGCATTCCAGACTCGAATCAGCCGAAATCAGCAAGATGCACAGGAGTTCCTACAAATTGTCCTCGAGCGCCTTTGCGATGAGTACCACGCTGCACAAAGAGCGCGCCTACGATCGGCGAATACACAGCAGGCAGAAAACGGCGAGGCTATAGAGTCGAAGGTGGCAGACTCAATGCCAGCATTGTCCGAAGGGTCTTTGGGCACCAACGAAGGATTTCCATTCGAAGGACGTATCGAGTCACAAATTCAGTGTATGCGGTGCGGCTTCAGGACGAAACCCAGCTTTACCACTTTTGTTTCATTGACGCTGAATGTACCACAGAAAAGTTCGACTTCATTAGACCACTGTTTCGACGTCCTTCTCAAAAATGAGACGATTGACGACTTCAAATGCGACAAATGCAGGCTAAAACATGCACTGGAATGGAAAAATAATAAACTAAAATCGGCAACGGCAGACAAAGATCGAGCAGATCTAGAAAAAGATATCATTGAAATTGAGCGAGCTCTCGACGAAGACCCCGAAAAAGCACCAGAAGGGATTACTCTTCCAGATTCGAGCCTGGCGCCAAAATGCAAGATTAAAAAATCGACTCGTATTACGGTCTTCCCGAAGGTCATTGCAATTCATCTCTCCAGGTCGGTCTTCGACCCGGGGAGTTATTCGACCAAAAATATGGCCAAGGTCTCGTATACCCAGCGGCTGCGTCTTGGGGGCCTTTCGAACGAAAAGTGGTATAAATTGCTAGGTGTAGTCTGCCACAAAGGGAGCCACCACAGCGGACACTACGAGTCATTTCGACGAAATCACCTATACCCTCCGTTTTCAACTCCTGATGCATTCAGCGCCTATGCAACTCGGAGCTCCAGTGCCGTTCCTTCGACGACACCTAGCCCGAGCCTCGAGGCTGTCCAGTCCAATGGGGCGAGCACGTCAGTTGGTCCTTCGCAAGCACAGTCCAGCGCGTCCTCGATGACTTCTCTGTTGACAGGGAACAGCAGACCCGGTTCAAAAGCAGGAGAGGAAAATGGCGGGCCTCCTTCGTCTCACGCACCGACTGACGATGCAGGCATGTCGCCAGTCCAGAGAAGCGAGACCCAAACATCCAAGCCGCAGATCCGGACGCAAGAAGCATCACCCGGCAAGTTTCGCCGACGGAAGAAGTCCAATGATCGATGGTGGCGTATCTCTGACGATAAGATCAAAGAGGCACGTACATCAGACGTCTTGTCCATGCAACGCGAGGTCTATCTTTTATTTTACGAGCTGGAAAGGCCTGGTGATGATGCCATGGCATGAAGTTCCTTCTGGTGGTAGCGAATTGCTTCTGCTGTTGCCGGGTTGTGGCAGGTACATACAGAGCAAGATGTTTTGAACATTAGCAGCTGTTTCTCTTGCTGTGTCATTGCGAGCACTTGGGTAGCCAGTGAGCCTTACATGTGTAGATATGGCAGCAATATATTTTGACACCTGATACCTCATGTGTCCATCCAGAGCTTGTTCGGTCGGACTAATGCTACCGAGGCTAGGAACCCTCTGGGCACCAACTGGACTTGCCGAGTGGGACATTGCCACGGTCCAGCTCTTCAATCGTGGGGATGATTCCGTGAATTCCCGCTTCCTCCTCCCACATACTCCGTACAGCCATTCTGAGAGGATGGAGAAGGCAGTCAAACAGACCAGAAAGCAGGGAGAAACCGGAGGAATGGGCACGAATGGGCCATGGATGAGGGCATCGGAAAGGGGGATGCTCGTTGCCGCCCTAGTCCTAGTCCCTTATTCGGCGATCAACTCACGTCAACTCTAAAAACTTGCCCCTCCATGTCTCCAAAGTGCCAATCCCACCGAGATTCATTTGCTCATCAAGCTCAACCCCGGCAACCAATTTTCTTCTTTCTACTCATTACCTTGTCTTTCTGCTGTTTCAACCTGGATTGCAGTTCGAGACATCTCATCTACTCTTCATCCGTAACTTAGCCTTCCTGTACGGCTTCTTAAGCTCCCAGCCAACCCAAGACCGTACTATTTTTCGGAACCCCACCAAGCAATTGTCAATATGGGTGTCAAGGACGTTCTGTCTCGCAAGGAGGGTGTCATTGTCGGTGACGATGTCCTGGCTCTGTTCAAGCACGCTCAAGAGAACAACTACGCCATTCCGGCCGTCGTAAGTACTCCGCAGCAAGCAGACTGCCGACTATACTGACCTCGGACTTCCAGAATGTGACATCCTCCTCAACTGTCGTTGCCTCTTTGGAGGCGGCCCGAGACGCCAATGCTCCGATTATCCTACAAACATCCCAAGGAGGAGCTGCTTACTTCGCTGGCAAGGTTCGTGGACTGCATTTTGCGATGGAAAAAGAGTGTGGACTGAGTTTTTGTATAGGGTGTCAAGAACGACAAGCAACAAGCCTCGATTGCCGGCGCTGTCGCCGCAGCTCACTACATCCGAAGTGTTGCTCCCGCCTACGGTATCCCAGTCGTTTTGCACACCGACCACTGCGCAAAGAAGCTTCTGCCATGGCTTGACGGAATGATGGACGCCGATGAAGCATACTTCAAGCAACATGGCGAGCCTTTGTTCTCCTCCCATATGATCGATTTGTCTGAGGAGGCTGTTGACTGGAACGTTGAGACAACCGCCAAGTACCTCAAGCGGGCGGCTCCCATGAAGCAGTGGCTGGAGATGGTAAGAACTGAAAAGCTTGGTGTGCAAGGAAGTATACTAACATTCTCAGGAAATCGGTATTACCGGTGGTGAGGAAGACGGAGTCAACAACGAGGACGTTGACAACAACTCCCTCTACACCCAACCAGAGGACATCCACATGATCTACACCACCTTGAAGAAGATCTCGCCATACTTCTCCATTGCCGCTGGCTTTGGTAATGTTCACGGTGTCTACAAGCCTGGCAACGTTCGTCTCCATCCCGAACTTCTTGACAAGCACCAGAAATATGTCAAGGAGAAGGAGAGCACCCCAAGCGACAAGCCCGTGTTCCTTGTCTTCCATGGTGGCTCCGGCTCCTCCAAGAAGGAATACACCGATGCCATCAGCTACGGTATTGTCAAAGTCAACCTCGACACTGACTTGCAATGGGCCTACCTTACGGGTATCCGCGACTACGTCATCAACAAGCACGACTACATCAAGACACAGGTTGGTAACCCTGACGGCGAGGACAAGCCCAACAAGAAATACTACGATCCCCGTGTGTGGGTGCGAGAGGGTGAGAAGACCATGAGTGCCCGTATTGCTGAGGCACTCAAGGACTTCAACACTGCGAATCAATTGTAAGAGGAGAGATTTACGGCAGGCCGAGAGAAGCTTGATTGCCACCTGTGAAAGGGGTTGAGTACGTGCTCTTTGGGAGAGAAGGATGCTGTTCTCCGTTCTGGACGTGCGTGCAAGGCAGTATGAGGTGTATACAGTGAGCGAGTATCAGCAGAGCAATAGCCAAATATCACTACACTATAAAAAGCCCGCAAACCCCAACCCATGATGCTCATCCTGTGGTCGCTACTGTGGTCACGTGTGGTCTCAGTGAACTGTTTCTCTGTGAACTGTTACGAGTCACTGTCTCGTGCCCCCGCACTTGGCAAGATCTTAAAAGGTGGCTCGATTCGGCCATCCTCCGTACGTCACCGATTGACGAAATCTTGGGTACTGCGCCTTCCACCAACCAAAAGCAACTGAAGTGTTGCAATCATTGTTCATTGACCCAACAGACTTGGATCTTGGTCTTGCTACATTCTTTGCGTCCCATTTCATCTCGCTCGCTAGAAAACCTGACGATCATCGCATTTCCTCATACCAACTTGTAGTTCTTGCACCCTCAACCACTGTGTCCGAGCCAGTCTCGGTCCATTGTCCTCTGCCCGGGTCCATCAACCCCCGGAACACCGCATC
Organism: Vermiconidia calcicola; assembly: GCA_035928285.1. NCBI lineage: Eukaryota > Fungi > Ascomycota > Dothideomycetes > Mycosphaerellales > Extremaceae > Vermiconidia > Vermiconidia calcicola. Next base: position 38,638 of record JAXLQG010000030.1, read on the forward strand.
AATATGCCTGAAGTCGAGGGTGGCGCGGTGCCGAGCCAGAGCAAAGGCTCCTGGTCGTCTTTCCTCAAGGTTAGTCCAGCGCGGCCAGTAGCAGTGGGTTTATCACTGACATCTGCAGTCTATTGCCTCCTTCAATGGCGACCTCTCCTCCTTGACTGCCCCTGCCTTCATCCTCTCGACTCAATCCCTGGTCGAGTTCTCTGCATACTGGGCTGAAAACACCTCGTTGTTCGTGGCGCCTACACAAGAGAAGGATCCTGCGAAACGCGCCCTACTGGTGCTTAAATGGCTCCTCAATACACTCAAACAACAGTATTGCTCCAGATCAGAGAAGCTGGGCTCAGAGAAGAAACCGCTGAACCCTTTCCTGGGTGAACTGTTCCTAGGGTCGTGGGACGATGAGTTTGGTCAGACACAACTAGTCTCGGAACAAGTCAGTCACCATCCTCCGGTCACCGCCTACTGCATCACCAACGACAAGTATCGCATACGGCTACAAGGATACAACGGACAGAAGGCCAGTTTTAGTAGGACAATCCACGTCAAGCAGATTGGACACGCGCTGTTGACCCTCTATCCTCCTGGAAGCGACAAGCCTGAGACATACCTGATCACCTTGCCCGCATTGCATATCGAGAATCTCATTTATGGCGCACCATTTGTCGAACTGGGCAAGTTCATCCATATCGCCTCAAGCAGTGGCTATGTCTCCAAGATAGATTTCGCTGGCAGAGGTTGGTTATCAGGCAAGAAGAACAGTTTCACAGCGGCATTGTGGAAGGAAGGTGAAGGGTCCGAAAAGAACCCCATTTTCTCTGCAGATGGACAATGGTCTGAATCGTTCACATTGAAAGAGGGCGAGGGCAAGAAAGCGAAAGAAATCGCTACCTTCACACCCAGCAACATCAAGTTGGCCAAGCTGAATGTCGCTCCGACTGAAGAGCAAGATGTTTTCGAGAGCAGAAGAGCCTGGAGTAACGTCGCGCGCAGTATCGAGAAAGGTGACATGGACGCCACATCGCATTTCAAGTCCAGGATTGAAAACGCACAACGAGCTCTACGCAAGAAGGAACAAGACGAAAAGCGCGAGTGGGAGAGAGTCTTCTTCTCACAGGCCAGCACCAAGGACGAGCTGGAAGTCACCTTCCAGAATCTGGTCAGGGTGATTAACAGCCAGGGTACTAGCAGCAGCTGGGAGGGTATTGCCCCCGACAAAACAGCTGGAGTCTGGAGATTCGATGACCGGAAGGCTAATCAGGCGAAGAAGCCGTTCCATCAAGAAGGACTTCTGGCCTTGGGTGAGAATCCAGATGGTACGTCGGCACCAGTGAGCAGAGTCTCCACCAACCAAAATGCCAAAGCTGGTTGAGCTGGAGGTGTGAGGACGCATCAATGAAGACCTGCGCCATCGTGGTGGGAGAAGTAAGTAAAGGAACTAGAGGAGCAGAGAACCACAGGACTTGGCCTTGTATTATTAAGTTTTGAGTGCTTCGATATACGAACCGTATGATATTTATTATTATTACTATGAAAGTCAACCGTTCGTGTCAACCCTGAGAGCTTTTCCCAGGTGCGTTCTTGGACGAAAGCCCGTCCATGATCGTCAACTCGGAACCATAATTGCCCGGCTTCATGGGATTTCATGCGAAGCTCGTATTGCTTAATAAGTCGATTTCAGGGGAGGGTTTATCTAGCTACTGAGGCGGCTACTCGTACCTAATTGTACTTGTAGATGGAGCATTGTCTTTTCGACGTGTCCACAACATTGGCTGAATGATGTAGTCGTAGCGTCTCCAATGGAGCTTCAGGTTTGAGCATGAACGATGTCAGGGCTAGATATCCGTAAGCAGGTCGCCTTAAGACATTCATCCAATATATGGATACCTAAGGTAGCATTCCACAGGCTGTGTGACAGGCACAGTTTAGTCGGTCGGTAGTGGCAGCAAACCAGGAAACCAGTGAGTCCGCACCAGAGGGGGTTACGCGATACGAGCATAGCCCCTTGACAAGTTGTGAGTATGCAAGTTCCAAACGTCATTACTAAGCTTATTAATGTTCGCCGTGGGTCAGTGTGGTCAGTAGTGCAGGCATATGCAGGTTCTGCAGGTGTTTCTCGCTCTCGCCCGAGAGGTGTCACGGTGCTTTGCGGATCAGAACCATCCTGCACGGAACACGGACCTAGAATTAGATGGAATATAAAGTCCGGTGGGGTTGCACACGGGTTGTCTTTTAAGGCCAACTACAGTTCACCTTCTATTAACAACTGCTCGTACACCTTGGATGACATTTCAACTTCGAGCTATAGCTACAGCCACTCGTACAGCTTCGAAAACATTTGGAGTTCGTCGACGCTTCGAGCTTCACGTTCAGACGCCGCACAACAATTTCCCCGGGAAAGGACAACAGAGACGATACCTCCGACTTGATCCTAGGCCACAAAACGACGGAAGTGAACGCGGAAGCAAAGGCAAGAGCAAAATGGCGCCGCCGTACAATGATTTGAAGTACTACACTGCTGGGACGCCGGTATGTCTTGATCGTTCTCTCACGCCCTGTATTTGATATGCTGGGGCACAGTTGCGACGACGATTGCCTGCATTGTTTCTCGATTTTGGGCTTGTGATACGAGCTGCAATGCTGATGGACTGGGTAGAACGGCTTGAAACCCGCCATCCTTCTCGAAGAGCTCGGCTTGAAGTATGAGACTCATGCGATCAATATCATGTATGTGTATCCCCCACAAGTCTGACGGCTCACCAGCATCTGTAATGTCGTGTGAGGTAGGAGAGTGGAACTGATGAGATGAGACGAACAGGACAAACGAGCAAAAAGAGCCGTGGTTCATCGAAATCAACCCGAACGGACGGATTCCGGCATTGAAGGATGGAGATCTGCGCGTTTTCGAGTCCGGGGCCATCATGTTGTATCTCACGGATATGTATGACAAGGAGAAGAGCTTTTCCTATCAGTCCGGCACGGATGAGTACTATGAAATGGTAAGCCACCCCTTGTGCTTTCTGGTTTTGCGGTGCATACCGTAGGGATTGGACTGGGGCCTGACATTTATTGATTATAGATGAGTTGGTTGATGTTCCAGATGGGCGGCATCGGACCTATGCAAGGACAAGCCAACCATTTCCGTGCAATGGCACCGGTCTACTCGGCCTACGCAACCAAGCGGTACATTGACGAGACCAAGCGATTGATTTCGGTCCTCGAAATTCGTCTGTCCAAGGCAGACTGGTTGGCTGGGGACAAGTACACAATCGCCGACATGGCAAGTTACGCCTGGGTCCAAGGGGCGCCGATATTCTTGGACATTGACCTGAGTGAGTTCCCTGGCGTCGATAAGTGGATCAAGAGGATTGGGGAGCGATCGGCTGTTCAGGCAGCTAAAAAGGTCGGGTCGTCTTGGTCGGAAGAGCAGATGAAGGAGATGATTGGGGGGATGAAGGCCAAAATGGATGCGAGGAAGGGAGGCGAGGGGGAAGAGGAATCGTCCAAGATCTAGATCTGAGACCAGTGAGTCATGGGCGCAGGTGGTTGAAGATGTTTGGTACCATATCACGAGTACCTGGTATGGATCAATGTTGATACAACCAGACAGTGCCAGACAAGTCAGACTCTCTTTTACGGACTGGAAGATCGGAATATTGTTGATCCGGCCTTTTCCGTCTTGCATCCCGCAGGCACTCACGCACTTCACATCTGATATTCTGCCACCTCACACAATGAAAGAATAGCTCACAACAATAGTAAGTCTATTGATCAAATTACGGTTCCTTGACTTTCATGAAGTGATGCGCCTTACTGACTGGCAAGATTCAACGAGTCTTGGGCCGCCACCCGATCTTTTCAACCAATAAAGGACAGTGACTCAGTGGTCCTCATGAATATGGCATACCATGAATGCGATGTACCATGAACACGGTATACCAAGGAGAATCAAACCTTGCTATTGATCTGGCGTAAGCAGCTTTTTCAGTTCAAAGAAAGAGTCATCTCCCACCATTCTTTTTTCCTTTCTTCTCTTTCTCATACACCATCTCGACCTTTCCCACAACCGATCTTCATGGTCCCAATCTTACGCTCATATTCTCAACTTCTGGAGAATTGTTTGCGAGGATCTCCTGAACATCTTGCACTCTGACAGATATATGAAAGCCCTGAACCTAACCTACATTCACCACATCTGAAGATAGACCGGAAGCAAAACTCTTGTCACCAGAGTGTTCCACATCTTGACAAGTTCAGCACACATCTAAGCTCGATCTACGACATCAGCAACCATGTCTACAGAACAACACCGGCGTATGAGACGCAGCTCCCGCGATACACCATATCAAGCAACAACAGCTAAAGCCACCAAAGTCGAAGAGATCGAACGTCTTGCTCCATCACTCCAAGAAGCTGACAAGGGTGACCTTGGCTCTTCGTCTTCACCACGTTCTCGCCGCCGACATGGGTCAAATAGTTCTCAAAGCTCGAATCAATCCCGATCTCGTCGTGGTCGCGGTAGCCGAAATCCCCTTGAAACGTCAAGCCCGCACGACAACAAAAGCAACAGCAACTGCAAACAACGCTCGAGTGGACGAAACAACGATACCCCCACCAACACCACTACGAATACGAACAAAAACAACCGCACTAGGAACGCTGGCCTGAAAGCCTGGCAGCGCTCGGCCGAATCAGCAGGCGGTCAGCAAAACATCAAATCAGACAAGCGCGTCTACTCGCCATCTGCTTCTCCCGTCCGCAATGGCAGAGTCGAGAAACCTGCCCATTTCAACCGCGGTGCTGCTCCTTGTGCCAACAACAACAACTACAACAACATCCGCCAGAACAACCAGAACAACCAAGACCGCCACAGCCAAACCCACAACCCTGACCGACCTCAAGCTCAAGCTCAAGCTCAAGCTCAAGCAGGCTACAACGAAACGACAAAAACAACGACACCACGAGTCCGCAACACCCGCATCACACCAACACACATCCTCTTCTGGAGCGGCCCGCTATCGAATTGGAACGTCGGCGCCCCGTTCAGTGGTCGCCGCGCAATGGACCTGCTTATTCCGCGACTCGACGTGGCCAAGATCGCACACCCGAGTCGCAACGCGCTGAGCACGCAGTTGATGAGTCGGCATGACTTTGTGTGCGGGGAACAGTTCATGATGGCGTGCAAGGGGTGGTTGTTTGAACGTGAACGTATGATCAAGGGGTGTGAACTCGAAGTCGATACCGCCGGTTTGGAAGAACCAGGTGTGGTTGATCGGATTTGCGAGGATATTCTTGAGTGTGGTTCGTGGGGCCAGAGACCGAATGACGGGCCGAAGAAAATCAAGGTGACGGTCAAGCTTGACAAGGAGAAGCAGAAGGTTGCGGATGGTGCCAACGTCAAGGACGCGGATGTCGAAGTGGAGATTGACATTGACATTGACTACGAGGGCATGAGTAACGGCACGATCGTTTGTGCCATCTTGTCGCCGAACCCTCGAGATCAAAAGGCCATCGGTCGCCGGACGAAGGGGTTCAACGAGGCTATCTGGACACGCGCGAGTTTTGAAGTCGTCGTTGCAGGCTGCATTGCGCGCGCCGAGGTCGATCCGGAACTTAGGGAGGTGTATACACTGTGTCAGTATCAGTATCAGTATGAGTATGAGTATCAGAAGTTTGGCCCTGGACCGGACCAGCAGGGACAGCAGGGACAGCAGGGAAGAAGGAAGTTCGTCGAGGGATCGCCCATGGATAAGATTTGGGGCATTGGGCTGCGCTGGGATGATCCGCGCGCTGACGATGAGAGGAATTGGAAAGGTGGGAATAGGCTGGGGCGGTGTCATGATGTGGCGGCTGAATGGATGAGGTTGGAGACGCAGTGAACGTTGGAACATGGCACATGGCACATGGCATATGGATCATGGGATATGAATATTTACAACTACTAGCATGCAATTGGGAAGAAGAGATTTAGGATATTGGCGTTAAGCATTAGGAGTCTGGCGAGGTCAAGACTTCGACATGATATTGCCATGCCTTTGGAGTGCATTGTAAAGACGTACCTACTGGTATCGGCTGACCCCTGGAGTCAACTTGAGACATTTCATTGTACTATATGCAACATCAACGCTGGGTATCATTACTGTGGACTATGGATTCATATCATGCTGCAATTGGAAGGCTCGACGACTGCAATAATCGGCGACCCTCCAGCCTCCGTACTAGCATCGCTGCCTGTGCTAGTTCGAGTCGTTTCTTCGTATTTGTTTCTTTCTGACTGGATAGGAAGTCAGGGTATTCTCGCTCTGCGCAGTCTAGAATGAATCGAGCGTCTGCAGGCCGGTTCTGATCCAGTGAAATCTGTGCAGCGTCGAGTAGATTGACTAGGAATACCTTCCGGGCCGACTTCTTGAAAGATGACTTTCGCTGCCATTCGGAGAAGTCGCCGAGTGAGGTGGCTTGAAGTTTCGAGCAAAGCATTGTTGCTAAAGGCGATGTGGGGTGGTAGAGTCGAACAAAGGTGTGGTCGACGCCGGAAGAATGCACCGACAGGCCATTTGCCAGTAATCCTTCATACAGACCGGCTGGGATACCGTGATTCTTACGCCGTCCTAGAACGGCCATTGAAAGTCGCTGCCATGCCCATTTCAACGGTCGTCCAGTCTGTCCGTTGGCGTGACGGTAGTTACAGGCTTGAACGTAGAGTTCAGCCGCCTCCTGCAGAGATCCTCTGGCGATCGTCTCTGAGATCATTGCCGCAACCAATCTGTCTTCAGCTAGAAGGTAGACTCCAGCGTCGGGTACGTCGTTGGCCCCAGGAAAAGTGTTTGAGGAGAATTGCCGTTCATAGAGAGCCTGTAGCCATTGCCATACCTCTGCCTCGAGACCATCGGCATACATCACGGATACCAAGGGCTTCAGCGATTTGTTATTGATCCAGAACTCCTTCTTTTCTGGCTCGTCCATCGTAGTGAACCAGTTGGCGAGTCTAGGCCCGAGTCTTCCATCTTCTGGGATCTTTTCCTTCTTCTCCAAGCCTTCAAGATATTGTAATGTACAGAACTGAACGAGATGACGATCCAGTCCCTTTCCAGTCAACGCCGCATCGAATGTTGCAACTGCAGTCGCTGACAGACTGTGTGGAGGGACGAACGAGGTGGACCTCCGCTTCAACAGAGGGTGACTGAGGATGCTGTCGAGATGCGAGTGGGTCGAATGGGTGAGTCGTTGTGCAGGTTCAGGGATCCAGTCTCTCCCCCTGACCACGTCTTTCGTTTCAACCGCCCTCGGCGAAGGATGAGCATCATCTAGGTGCTTCTGAAAGGCTGATTCGAGGACATTGAGGAGTTGTTTCGACTCGCGAGGGGATTGTGGAGGAAACGGCGGTTGGAATCGAGCGAGCAGTTTCCGCACGGAAAGCGCAGGTGTGAGCCTCATCCTGGCCTCAATAAAGCATCACTCAATCGTTCATCCGTTTGCTTTGGCCAGCTTGCTTCTTGACATTTCCGGCGACGATGTCATAGGCGCATCACGATGACTGTGTGTAGCCGCGGCGACATGGGAGTGACATTGGGTTGAGCTGAGCTGCGAGGAGCGCCACTTGTGACAAGCTTGGCGCCTTTCATCCTCAGAGATTCTTGGTTTATTGCTGTCTGCGGCCTTCTTACAAGCCTTCACAATCCCCATGTCAACATAACACTCCTCGTCGTCTTCTTGCTTTCATCTTACTGTCAGTCCTCACTGAAGACCCTTCTTCACAGGGACTCAGCTCCTCTTGTTCGCAGGAGCCTAATTCATTCTCTCTTTCCCCCTTCTTACCTGTCACATTACCTCACTGTCCTCTACTCCCTACCCTAACAATCTCCCACACTACTCGAATAACAACACAATGGCAGAAGTCCAAGCCCGTGGTGGCGGTACAAGAGGACGGGGCGGCTTCAGAGGCGGTAGAGGCGGCTTCAGAGGTGGCAGACATTCCGGCAGAACACATCAAAGAGCGGACAATGAGCAAGAGAACATTCCTCCAACATCGCTAGAAGATCAGGGTGAAATTGGTGAACTCAAGAGAAAGTTTGGCGACAAATTGCCTCTGTTGACAGAAATTTGCCCTGGCTGGAGTGATGAAGATCTTGTCTATGCGCTCAACGAAACAGATGGTGATGTGAATGAAGCTATTGACCGGATCTCATCTGGTAAGAAGCTCTACACCTACACGTTGTGAACTACATCTGACTTTACGTGACAGGCACAATCTCTCAGTGGGGTGAAGTCAAGAAAAAGCACCCAAAGCCGAAGGAAGTCCCTACCGCGACAGCAGAAACTGGTACGCGAGGTCGTGGCCGTGGTGGCTTTGAAGGTCGCGGAAGAGGTCGTGGTGCAGAACGCGGTGCTAGAGGCGGCCGCGGTGCAAAATCAGTTGCTCAGACAAACGGTACTAAGGACACCAAAGCTGCGGACGGATGGGACACTGTTGCATCGACCCAAGGTGCGGATACTGGTGCTGGCTGGGATACTGTGCCGACAAATGGTGACAATACCGGTTCCAACGACGACTGGGCCAACGAACCCGGCAAAGACTCATTGAACTCTCTACAAACCGAAGAGCCCAAGCCGGCCTCAGGTGCCGCACCTGCCACTGCGAAACCAGGCGGATGGGCTGGGTTGTTTGCGAAACCGCCTCCTGCGCCCAAGCAGGCTCCAGCACCACCACCTCCTGCCGCGAAACCCGAAGAGCCAGCAGCTGAACTCGAGCCTGCGCTTGTCTCTGAGATGGCCCAAACCGAGCCAGCTCTACCTCCTCCCATCGAATCCGCATCGAGCGAAATTGGACCAAGTGAACTACCATCTGCGCCTCACTCCGACACAGGAAAGGAATTGACACCAGCTAAGGACGAACTTACAGAGAAGAACCTGGAGAAGTTACCCGACACATCCCATCCAGTTGCATCGGGAACCGCTGCTAGCACAGTCGCAAGCACTGTAGATCCTCTTGCCGCCCACGACAATGCCAGACCAGCTATTCGACCAGGCATGTCCGGCTTTGCTGCAACTGCGCTGAAGGCAACTGCTGGAGGTAGCCGAACAACCAGCTATGCAAGAAAAGTCATGGACCAACAAGAGGCCGTTGTAATGCCAGGTCACCAAGCAATCGAGAAGGCAGCAGTTCAGTTTGGCAAGTTGGGAATGAATGCGCCGGATGACGTCGATGTGGATGAGGATAGAGAGGAGCCTGAGACCCGGACTCAGCTTCCAGATGACTCTCCAGTTGCTCCACGAGCCTCGTTGCCACCATCGCTGTCTGAGGCACAACAAATAGCTCCTTCTGTTCAGGCTCAAGCACCTGCAGATTCTCAACCAATGATGCAACGACAAGCACCAGGTCTGCCGCCGGCTCCTCAACAGGCGCAGCAACCGTCTCCTCAATCCTCATCGGCTTACGCCGATCAATACAGATACGGACAAAGTCAAAAGTACGATCCATTTGGTCAGCAGACACAAACTGCACAGGTTCAAGCGCAAAACCAAGAACCATTCTCGAACCAAGTCCCTGGTCAACCAGGTGCAACTGCTTCGCAGAACGACTACGCCTCCTACTATGGCCGGGATGCATACAACTATTACGGCGGGTATGGTCAAGGCCAGGACGCTCACCGCACTGCCAATTCGTTTGGTACCTCGGCCCCGGATACTCAAGCCCAATATGCCACCTCACGCCCTCAACAAGGTATGGCACAGGACACGCAAGGAAGTGGTCAGAACACTCCTGCGCCTGGTATGCCCAGCCACCCTACTCAGCAGCACTCTGGCCATATGCAGAGTCAAGGCCATGGTTATCCTGGCTATGGCTATCCCAATGCTTACAATCAGCAATATCCTCAATATTCTGCAAACTACATGAACCAGATGACTCATCGCTACGGAGCCAACCGACCCATGTTTGATGATGCTCGTCGACAGGCACAGCAGGCGCAACAGGCGCAGGGACAACAACAACAGGACAGTGACTACTATGGCGGCCAGTACAACTATGGTCAAAATCACTATGGAGGTGCATACAATTCCAAAATGTATGGTCAGCCCCAGCAGGGTTACTCTTATGAACATTCGTCTTCCCCAGCCAATACTACCGGCTACGGTCGCGAAGCAGGATATGGTCGGACTGGTTCCGCTCAACCTGCTGATGCCCCACCGAGTGCTAGTGGTAGCGCCGCATTCGGGAGTGTCCCAGATCCTTTCGGCAGAACTTCTTCTGGTTTTGGACAGACTCAACAGCATGGTGCTCACTCCGGAAGTGATGATCCTACCAAGGCGTCTGGCCCAAGCCCTTCAATGCAAGGTGGACGTCCAACTTCTGCTGTCAACAGTCTCCCAGGCCAACAAGGAGGACTCCCTCCACCGTCTCAGCCCTCGGGTCAGCAAGCTTTTGGTGGCTATCCTCAATACGGCGGTGGTTTTGGCAGCCACCAGAGCGCGCACCAAAATACTGGATATGGCGGCTATGGTTCTAATACCGGATTCGGCACTTACGGTGGCTATGGTGGCGGTAGAGGTTGGAATGGTAGCTATGGCTCTGGCCATTAGACTTCTGTGTCTGCCTGAAGACTGCCACAGTATCATATCTCTCCTCTGTTCTATTAGTGGAGTCGAAAGTTCTCTTCCTCGCAAAAGGGAATCATGGCGAAAAGCAGGAGCAAGATAGCGAAAAGTGTTTCTGTTGACCAGGTTTACCTCCGGATTGCGGGGAGAAAGGGTTTTTTCGATTTCTCTTTTCTTTATCGACTTGTACTTGTACACAACACACATCAAAAATCGTCGGGATTGAAAGTTGAGACTGGAACGGGGGTCTTGGTCTGGTCAATGGTGGACAAAGCCAAAAATTGTCATCATGGGTTGTCAGTCGTTGCGATCGAAATGGAGCAAAAAAGTGGTCGAGTCAGTGACGGAATGGGCCTGATAGTCACTGGTCTACGAGTATTTTCCCCAGAGGATGGGCCCGGGCGTCTCTTTGCCTTAGGTAGAATGAGAAATTGATCGAGTATCAAGGTCATTGACAATGTATCCTATCCTTCTGAACCCTCAAGTCGAGATTTGTACTCAAAAAGTAGCTACAAGTCCCCATACCTGTACGGAGTAGACAAGACTCTTACGAATGACCAGACACACCGAACTGGGCGACCGGCTCGCACCTTGTATAGAGATATGCAGGAGAACAACCTCGTCGAAGCGGATAAACTTGGACTGTGGATCCTTTTAGTAAAGTACACGGTGAGTGCGTAAAGTAAACAATGCGGCCCCCGGAATTTCTCGCATCAGCCTTATGAACGTTAGAGAGTTGCTGCTTGACAGTGATTCCCCTATGTGCCCATGGCCGATAATGACGCCGTACGCTACCTGGGTAGGTAGGTATACGAGCGAGCCCACGCGAAACACCTCATCGCCGGCGGTGATATAGTACCACAGTGCATCCGTACCCGCCCAGGTCTTTTTTGAAGATCTGGCACAATCATACCCCCGTCCGTATCCGCGCATGCAAAACCAGTGTAACCCATTGGATTGGGAAAATTCAACTCAACTCCCGTCCTTCCCTGCTGTGAAAAAAAAACCACATTTCGAAAACACAACAACTCCGTACCTATGGGTCATCATATAAATTCATCACTCATCATACTGAGATCCACGTCCCGCGGATTCTGACCAGCAGATACCAAACTCCTTGCCGCGCCCATTGCGGCTTTCGTCGCGCTCGCCAGGTTGACCGATAACGCACCAACACCGCTGCCAGAACCAGAGCCAGAGAGAACGCTCTGATCATCGACAAAGCCGTCCGTCAAGCCCAACGCCATTCCCACGACCCTCCAAATCGCGACGAAGACCTTGCCCAATATCGGCAAGAAGGAGTCGAGCTGACTCCACCTGGCCAACATGGTCGGCAGGACAAAGGGGAACTCGGGCTCCGGCACAGTCGGCCAGACGTAGCGCTCCGCGTACAGGGGGTGCGCGTACATCTCGGCGAAGACGCACTCTGTTATATACCACGCCCACAAAGCGAGCGTGACCCAGCCGAGCCAGGTTGGCCTCGGAAGAATCTCGCCGCGGTCTTTGCGGCGCGGGTAAAAGAGTAACGGGATCGGAAGTGTGAAGGTGGAGTATGTCATTGGGAGGAAACTGTTCGTGCGTAGTATGTGGTGTGCATGTGTATGTTTATGCAGATGTGGTTGCTGTAAGTCTATGTCGGTATTCCGTCCGCATGCGACACATGCCTGGGCGGGATCTTGTGCGACAAGGGCTTGCGATTGTTGTACTTGTGCTTGCTTGCCTGTCGGTGGTGGTGGTGAAGGCGGCGAGGGCGAATGCGATACCCTCTGCTCGAGACGCGAAATACCCTTTCGGGCTTCGTGAAGATTCGACATTAATCGTTCCATGCGCGAAGTCAGATGTCCGATGAACGCGACTTCCGCGGTGGCGGAGTCTCCGTCATATGTTTGCGCAAGTGCAAGCTGGCGCTGTATAATGGCTTCGTCTTCCGCATTGGTCTTGATCAGACTTGTGAGATCGGCTGTGATGTCTGCTGCGTCGGTGAGGAGATCTTCGAAGGATTGAATTGTCGCGTCACCGAGGTTGAGCGTGTCGTCTCGCGCGTCGGCGATGTCCCGTGAGACTAGGCGTTTCTGCTTGGCTTCGTTCAGAACGTTGCTAAGTGCGCTTTGGGGCAGAATGACTTGTCTCTCTGGAGAAGGGCGGGACTCCGGCGCTGCTTCACGTTGGTTTGGTACATCAGAGGTGGTAGCCTCAGCTCGATGGTCTTGGATCGGCGATTCTTCGACGAGGACCTCGCCATTGGTAAGTTCTTCGGTTGCTTCCTCGATCGTCTCTGGCATTGAAGGTGCCGGGAGTGAATTTCCACCTGGAAGAGGTGTGTCAATCCAGGCTCCTGCATTGACATGTGGCGTCTGCATATATTTGGGTTGTCTCAGCATCGACTTTTGCGTCTTCACTGTGTCTGGTAATATCGTATCAGTCCATGCACCCGTGACTTTCGGTGTTGCCAGGACTTTTGGGGCAGGAAGCCCAAGCTCGCCGTTTTGATTATTCATTGGAGACTCATCAGTTGTCTCATCTTCCCCTTCATAGGCTGCAAGGATATCGTCTTGCGTCGTATCCTCATGCACTTCATCCAAAGGTTGCTGAGGCGGTGGACTGGCCTTCGGAGTGGTGCTTGCGGCCCGAGCGAGCCTTTGAAGATGATCGAGTGATCTTTGCGACTCGGCCGCTGCTCGTTGTGAACCGTTTGAGTTTTCACTGTTAGTGCTTGATGACCTGTATACCACAACAGGTGTGTCAGGAATTCGCTCGCCCTCATCAAGAGGTCCCACAATCGCGTCGCTGGCATGAGTGACAGCCGGATCTGGCTGGAAATGTCTTCGCTCCTCCGGACTGAATGATCGAGATGTCTTACGAACTATTACATTCGGGTCCTTAAAGCGTATCTCATCCAGCCTGTTTGTTGTAACTGCTTGTTTTGATAGCTGTTCGATTTCCTTCTTTGTCAGAGATTCATTCAAGTTAGGACGACTTCGAACTGGCGGACTTTCCGAGACTTGAAATGATAGGCCAGTAAAGTCATTGTCCCACTTCCGGAATCTGTCGACAGATCGTTGCTTCTGCACAGATGACTGCAATGCACTTTGAGGAGGAGTGCCTTGAGGTGTTGAACTTTTCTCAATAGATGGTAGAGGGACGTCTGCCGCGGCTACAGCCCAGTCTATATGGGAACTGTCTCCCTCTCCAAGCTGGTTTTTCTTCTCCTCACGCTTCTGTGCAGTTTCTTGACGCCATTTGGCAAGGAATAGCCGAGCAGCCTGGAGCTTGTCATCAGGTCTGGGCTTGGTTCCGTCGTCGAGGGGGGGCGGCACGTCAGGAAGTGGTTCAGATGCCGTCGAGGTGACCGTGTCATTGTGTTCTCCATTCCCCTCCTGTTGTCCACCCAGTTCTGAAGGGGCCCCGAACGGGCGTGGTCGGCCGTATGCGTGAGAAAATGCGACCAATTTTGGTCCTGGATCAGGGCTCTGCGGTCTTTGATTTTCAGATTGCTGACCTTTTCGTCGGTTGGCTTTGCTGAAGGCAACAATCTTCTCTCTGGCCCGGAGTTCGGGAGGAGTATCACTCCCGTCATCGTCTTCCTCCTTTTCGGCTGTTTTTCTGTAAGCTCGCGAGAAGGCTTTGGCCCTTTTCTGAGGTGCGTCGATACTGGTGTCGGAATGAGCTTTCCCTGTCCCATTGGTCTTTACTGCGGAAATGTTGTCGAAGCTGATAGGGCCGCGGTTCGCTATCCTCGCAAGATCGTTCCTTCTATGCTCACCAGTGGACCCATTGGACTGCCTCCGCGGGCTATTCCCGAAGTCAATAGGGACATAATTCTGTCGCAGCCTTGCAAGCCTGGCTCGATCCTTCACGCGATCCATTGCGTAAGGGGTCAGCTTTGCTGCGAGTACTCGATCCGTCATCTCATTCTGTATGAAATCCAACGTGGGTGGTGCAGAGAGGCTCTCAGTCGGATATTCCGCCATATTCTCCTTGTCAGTGTCTATTGCCAGTTGAACGGGCGTCGATGCCCTAGACATCGCTTTTGGGGCGTGGCCAGTATCACTGGGCGGACCAGCATTCAGATAGGAACCAAGAGTGTCGTCTCCATCGTCCTCAACATCCTCATCACTATCGTCTCTTTCTGTGGCAGCTAGATCTTCCTCGTCTGCTATCCTTTGATAGGTGTCCGTCAACCCGTGTGGAGGGCTGGAGAACTCGGCCGCAGGACTGTTCAAGGGAGGGCCATCTCTTGATTGCGGCGGAGTAGTTATATCGTTCGTTCGACGAGGACTAGAACTTCGCTTGAGCGCGACGGGTGACGATGGCTGTGGCAGTCTGCTTAGTCGAGAATTTGTGTATTCCGCCAGCGACGAGCGTTGTGCTTTATTCCCCAAATCCCTGGTTGCTTGGAGCGGTTTGCCGTTGCCTATGGCGCGTCGCGGTCGCATGGGTTTGATCTTCTGAGGGCTCGGAGAAGGTATGCGCGAGTCGCTGCTAATGATACTATCTGTGAAGAAATCTTCACTCGGCAGGTTGTGGCCTAGCGAGGCGGCCTGGCCATGGCGTTGGGTTGTGAAGAGTGGGTTGTTTTCTTTGTTTCGAGACATGGCTGCGGCGCGTGGAGTCGCATCCGTGGTATGGGTTTTCGTCGCATGCTACCGCATAGAATACCGTGAACATATGCGTCGCAACATGATAGAGCGTTATCCTCTGTGTTTCTCGCGTTCGAGTGATTGAGGGCGCTTTCTTGGGCCGGTCGCATAACAAACCACCAAAAGTGGAACAGTTCGAATGCGAGTCAACGATGAGATCAGCATTCTATATCGCGCTACTTTAACATGTATCATTGCCAAGCCCGCGTTCTCAAAGCAGCGAGCTTTTCAGAGCCTCGACCAATCTTCCTGTTACTATGAGCACCTGTGGCATTCGGAACAGTCGTGGGCCATCGATCAGGTTGAAGGAATGAGCCTGGGATTCAAACAGAAACACTCCATACCCGTACCATGACCCATGTTGTCGTCAAATCATCACAAGTGCTGTACATGGCCACGCACGGCCAACATGCATCAACTCCTCCCCTTGCGCTCTTTCACATTCCTCGAGCCAGCATCCAAAGCGCGATCATCTTGCTCTTGACTCTTCCCATCCCCCTTCAGCCGGCCTGCAAATGCCTCCACCGTTCCCTGGCCTCGCTCTCCCTCCTCTCCTTCTCTTCCGGACTAACCATCTCCAGCCCTTGCCTAATTCTCTCATCCTTGTCCTCCAACGCCCTCTTGACCCTCCACGCCATCGCCGACATGACAGCATACAACACCGCACTAACAAACTGCAACGCCACCATCACGTCCCAGATACTTTGGTTCCCACCGGTGCCAGAGGGACACTCGGTCCTCTGCACCGAGCCGTGCCCGCTGTTGTTTCCCACACAAGCGCCCAGGAAGAAAATGCTGCTGATGAACATGAGGACCGACAGTGTCGTCGAGAACCATAGCACCAGCCGCGGTGGGTTGACTCGCGCCAGCACGTGTAAATGTAGCGAGGGGATGGCGTTGAAGAAGGATAACCCAGGCACGATCAACGGCTGAATGACTTGGGCACTGTGGATTGATAGCATCAGCACACTTCATCTAGCCACAGGATTCGACTTCCGTCTCGAGAAAGCAGAGGCAAGCGAAGCGAAGCGAGGCGTAGGGTAACGTACAAATTCAGATCGGTCTTGAGCGACGAAATCCATACTGCGCCAAACGCGATTTCGATCATACTGAGAATCCCAATGACAAGGACGACCCAAGGGCCGTAGCCCGTCCATTTCGCTGTCCTCGCCCATCGCGTGTCACCTTTAAAGGAAGCGTCGTTCAGCCCTTCGATGCCGAGCATATTGTGTTGACTGAGATTCGTCCTCGATACTTTAGGCCAAAGGAAGCTTTACTTGGACAACTGCGATTGAACAAGGTCGGTGAAACGTGACAATATCCTTCTCACTGTCCCGTCGACTCTGTGCTGCTCATATTCAGCACCATATGCAAGGTGCTATTTGTCCACCACCGTGCGAGATATGTATCGAAAATCGACGCTCGACGTAGAATTCCAGGCTTCCGAAAACAAAAGTAAGCAGAAAATCAAGAAAGCCGTGTCGAGACTACTGTACAACAAAAGAACAAGGCCTACGGGATACTCCCACCCCTCAACATGTCACCAGGCCCAAGGTTACATAGTCTTATGCCGATCGATACCCCGGACACGTTATTCAGAGGATTGTGGAGTTCCAGGAAGACGGCACAGATAGCGCTAAGAAGACAAAAAGCAGTCGTTGCGAGCCTGATCATCCAGCGTTGAGGTGGTTTGATTCGCTAAATGACACCCGGGGCCAGAAATGCTTGCATGAGTTTGCGTGCGCCTTGATCGGTTAACGATGCCGAGTTATCCTTGAAATTTGTGCACACTTCTTCAGAATGGAAGGATACACACAGTAAGGTAGGTACAGATGTGTATCACACACAGCTCGGAACACATATCCAGTATCATACTGCTGGCTTCAATGTTTTCATTAACATCATACCCCGTGGGCCATTTTCGTGTGATAGTACCCAAGTTTGCAACAATCTATGCAGAAAAAAACCACTAGATACTTCCATGGACTCGTTATTCCGCTTTTCGTACAGATGTTTCCAACAACGATGTCGAGAAATGATATGTCGTGGTTGCTTCGATGCAAAGTCTAGGCGACAGTATGCATGTACCTTCTGGTCGGAGTCACTAACCCCAGACCTCAGCGATTTTGGCACTGAGCGCCTTGGCCACTTTTTTCTTCGGGATAGTATTTCCAAGCCGGTCACTTATCATGTTCTCCTTCTGCGGGCCTCTACTCTGCGCCTCAAAGGCTTCCGCCAGTGCTCGAGGTGTAGGCCATATCTTTTGGATCTCGACGGCCTTCTCGCCCGTCACACCTCTTGTGCACATCAGCATTTTGAGGTAGACATCCCTTAGCGTCATACTGTCTGACTTGTCGCACATAGCACCAAACAGCGAGAATGTTATTCCAAAAGTCTTTGCTGGTGACAACCTCCTCAACCGCTCTAGCGTCATGGAAGCGCTCTCTGCTTCAAAGCTTCGTAAGGGGATAACGTGGATATTTTGCTTTTCGTACCGACCTTTCAGTGTTTTGGTCATGCGAGCCAGATATGCGATGGTGTCGTCTAGCTTGGAGGTTTGCTTCACGAAGACGTCGTCAACGACTTGCATGCTCGCAATTGCGCTTTCAACTGCATCTCCGTACTTCTCACTCTTCTCTGCTGAGAGGGAATAGGCTTCCACCAAGTATACCACGTTCTTGATGCCAGATTTGTGGAGACGGAACTTTTGCTCACGGAAGCGGCCATCCTTGATACTACTGATCAAGTCGTCAAGTCGTTTGCGTTCGAGAATGTGCTCTAGAACAATCCACAACTCACCGGCTTGGCCTTCTTCTGCGTGCACGTTTGCAGCTCGGAGTGTATTGGCATATGAAGAATTGACAACTGCAACCCACAGTACGTCTCCCAAAGGGAGTGCAGCGAGGATAGGATTGACACCATGCTTCTTCAGTTCGGCAGAGATGTAGTCCCGATCGGTTGTGGATCGAACCTCGCGCATATCCAGGATCATTCTCACCTCGAAGCTGTCAGTGGGGAGGATGATGGCTTCATCAAAGTCTGCACCAGTGCCGACCGATCGTACGTCAAAGTTTCGAGCATTGATGCTGAAGGCTCCCATCTCTGGTGCGGCGGCAAGCGATCGCGGTTCGGGACTGGACAACAATTCCACAACATTGGAAACTGGCCGTTCGCTAGTCGAGACAATTTGCCGCGACTGCGCCATTGCTGCCTTCCGCCGCCTCTCCGGTGACTTCTTCACAGGCATGTCCGGTCTCACAACCGGCAGGGCATAGGGGGAAGGTGATCTTGAAGGAGAAGGCAGGCGAGTGGCCACCTTTTTCTTGTCTTTGGGCCTGGATGACGGCACGATATCTCCCTCCAGTGTAGCTTTCATACGCACCGCAACTTCCCAGCCTTCATCAGACAAGTAGTACCTCTTTGCTGGATGGCCCTTTGTGCATATCAGCTCTTTACTCTCAAGAGTCTTGATGGATTGCCATGCGGTGTAAAACTTTGTAGGGTCACTGGGTACATCGAAGGAGGAGTCGCAGTGAGGCTGCGCCAGTCTAATCAGCTCGTCCTTCGGGATGGCCTGATTGCTTTCCTGGTCCAGAGTGGCCAGTGCCATGATCAATGCGTAGGCGCCAGATCTCAGCTTTGGAACATAAGGTTGAGCCTTTCGTTTTTTCGGTCTCGGCGACTCTTGTTCCTCTTGCTCAGCCTCTTCTTGGTCGAGGCCTGACTGTTTCCTTCTCTTTTTGCCTTTGACAGGCATGGGCAATCCATTCTCTTCGCAAAACTTCTTAAGTAGGTCTGTGAGACGATCGCACAATTTTGGTCCAAGGCCATTGAGTTGCTGAGCCTCCGAGGGATGATCGAAGCGCATGGGACAAGCTATCATTGACTGGTAGGCTTTCTTGTACCTAAAGCCGTCAGTGATGTTAGTTCAACCGCCACGGGCGACTTACACCGTGTAGCCTTTGGTATTCTGCTCCTTCGCTTTATCCATCCATTCCTTCAGCCATTTGGCCAGCAGCGGGTTGGCGCAGTCTTCTGGCATCTTGAAGCCAGCCAGCCGCCCCAGCGCTTGAAATTGGCGGAGTCAGTCCACGGCCAGCATCACATCATGGCTGCGTGAAAGGTGCGTTGGGGATTCGGTAGCCTTATTGCACTGGAAATGGCCACCGGACTCATCCGACACGCGGCACTTATAAGCAGGAACGCGTGGTCACGAGACCGATCACTACCTCTACGTAGTAAGTTTGTCGTCTACATACAAGTACCTAAGGTACCTTAGTTACTCCCCCGTTCACAATTCAGACAATCCGTAAACTCTAGCGAGAACTACAGATTGTAAGACTCCTACTGTCCACGCCGACACCGAAAGCTACCCTTCCACCTGAAAGGCGGCTATCGCTTTGGCCTTCCCACCCTGACCTGTTCAGCCTCGTCCATCATGTACTTCGCCGTTGAGGGACACTCTTTCACGTCTTGTACAATATTGAAAACTATGGGGCGTGCTGGCTTCAACTCTTCATAGCCACGACAAAGAGACAGCGCGAACCTTGGTTCCGCAAGGAGCGTCCCAGAACCATGGTACACGTGTACCCAAGCAGACTTTTCTCTTTGCCTTCACTATCGCTGCCTAGTCTGCTCGTGAGGACCTTCCCGACCCATCGCCATGGAGTAGATGGCACTTCTTTTTCTCCCTGTCGTTTGCACTCACTCTGTGTCAAACAAAGAACAAGCAATCCATTTTCATACCATCTCGCCTGTCGAAACCAGCTGCCTTGAAGGACACAATTCTCTCGAGTCATCACAGTCACCATGACGGCTGCTACATACTCCCACCAGACGTACATGGCCCTCAAAGACCTCCGAACGTAAGTACCTCCTCATTTCGTCCCATGCGAGGCCGCTACTGACCAGTCAAAGGGCCCACGAAACATTCATCTCGCTCTCCGGACCCTCTTTCATCCAGGATGTTGCTCGTCCACTCCTCCAGCGCCATAAATGCCAACAATTGTGGGGCTTCACGCTTCTATACCGTCCATTTGACCTCTCGTGGACCGAGAGACTCACCAGATACGCCGATGCAGCAATAGCATGCGACACCGACCCGTACGGGGCAGACGAGGGGCCTGATCCCTTCTCACGGATGATGCGCCGCAAGCTCCTGATCACAGAAGCCACCAAAGATCGCGGGTCGCTGTACATGGCTTACGAATTCGAAGCGCGGCAGGAACCAAGCCAACCTCGCGAGCCATCCTCCGGAGAGCCCAGCTCGGTCGACGTACTGAATTTCCTCGACGCCTTTGCTCGGGAGACGCGCCGAGCCGGCCTAGACGGCGTGCTGGGCCTATCACACTGGCCTTGGGGTGAGGCAAGTCGCGATGCCAGGGGCCTATTGGAGCGCATTGAAGACGAGGCGGTCGTGTATTACAATCACGGCGAGTACGGATTCGCGGAGCTGGTGGACGCTCTACAGAGCGGATGGTTCTGGTGGGAGCAGGTCAGCGGCGCAAGGGAGGTCAAGGTATGGGCGGTCGACAGAAGAGTCAAGAAGCCGAGACCGAGAGAGTGGTAGTGCGCGTGTACTATGTGAAAATGCCAGAGAGTAGAGAGATTCTCGAATGGAAGTTGGCAGGCGCTGTCGTCAAGTAGAGAGATGAGAATGGAGTGCTTCGACGGCTCAAACTGAGAGATGGCAGAGCATGCTTGAATTGGGGAATCCCGGGGACGCTGTAGTGTTACTGATTGTTCAGGCCCGTGGACTACGATATGAGATGAAATCCTAAGTGCAGCCCCCATTCGAATTCACTATCCCCGACTCCTTGTCCTCGAGCCAATGCCCTCGGTGGAACGAGGCGTCGGCGCTCTCTTCGACTTCGCGGGCGCGCCTTCCGCTTTCTTGGGTCGACCGGGCTTCTTCTTCTCAGTCACTGCTGGCTCGTCCGTCTTCTGCTTCTTAGCAGCAGGCTTGGCCTTGTCGGTCTTGCCGCCGGCGCGGACAGTCTTGCCCTCGGCATTCTCCTTCAAACCGTTCTCTTTCTTCTCGGACTCGTCATCTTTCTTCTCTCCATTCTCCTCGGTTTCATCATCGTGTTTTCTCTTGTCGCCGGAGCCATTGGCTTTCTCTTCAACGTTCAGCTCAGAGGCTTTTTTGACGACGTCGTTTCCTGATCGCTCGATCCTGATCGCAGGGTTGTCCGGTTCGGCGTTTTTCTTGACTTTGTTTCCCTTCTTAGTAGTGATGGAGACTTCGCCTTCGGTTTTCTTCTCGGCCACAGTGCCGCCGGGCGCGCCGCCTCCCCAATTCCATGAGACTGTTTGGGGAAGTATGTCAGCGCGGATCCACAACGACTTCTGGACGAGATGAGGCATCTTCTAGCACTGGACGGAGGGGATCAGGCGCGAGATGTGTCCATCTTGTGCACTTAAGAGGTCGACAGAAGTTCCATATCTCGAAACTCATGCGCTGTTGTTGCACTCGAGGGAAACGTACCTTTGTCTCCTTTCTCGGGTTCGTCAGAAGGCATGGTGACGTCAGCGAGGACTGGCTGATGAATTGAAACAAGGAAAGCAAGAGAAGCTGGTCTGAGATTTAAAGAAGAAGAGGGGTCGCAATAGCTATGCGACCAAGATGAAAGGAAGAAAGAAAGTGAAATAGAGTGGTTGAAGTTGAAAAACAGGAAAATAGGAGCTCAGGCAAAGACAGAGCGCGACTCACCTTAGGGGTCAGCTTGAGGACGCAGGTTGCGGCAGGTCGCGCAGGGCCTGTGATGCGCACACGTCGCGCCCGAGCCAGGACAGCGAGGGCGGCTGCTGTGACCTGCCGGGCCGCGGGCGGGCTAACGCTGCTTAGGGCAACCACCGGAGTGCCGCCCCAAACCTCCCCCAGGAAATCCACTCTGAAGTACCAGGCGTGCCTGGGCACCAGGGGGAATGCTTAAAGTTATCAAGGCACATCATGGGCACTTGTGGCACTCGAAAGAACCATTCGTGGCCACTCCTTTTCGTGACACGTTCATCGTGTCAATAAACGGTTGATTCGCGTGTCGATTGTCGCTGGCTCGTCGAGATAAATACTGCCTCGCTCCGAGTGCAACTTCTAGCCCCCTGAAGTCCACAACATGATACCTCGACCATTCCAGGCTGGCAGGCTGGCTGTTTCTGGCGTGGCTTCAGGGTTTCGAGATCGCGATCTGGCTTGCTGGGCACAATGGTGGCCGATTAACTTCTTTCGTGATAGTCACATTGCCATAGCAACACATAAGGATTTTGGTATTTCATCGGCAGAAGCCTACAGTTATTGTATGTAGGGCTGCATGAGTACACCTACGTGAACGTACACACAAACTTTCTAACGTCCTGGATAATCAATATATGTATATTCTTCATAACAAAGGGTGGAAACAGTCGGGTGGAATTGTAGGTTGACTATGGATTATATCCATACAACCAGACATCTTAGACATTGCGCACACCGAATTTAACAAACATTCAATATCCCCAAACTGATCGTACATAGTTGTTTCCAAGCCGAAATTATGTAGTTGTTTTTTAGTAAGCCACAGCACTGGTTCCATCATCTGGGCCAGGAAGACCTTCCTCGTCGCCAGGCTCTCTGTACGACTTGGTGGCACCACGAGTGCGCTCTTCGATGATGTTGCTCTGATCAATGGCATCGGTGTCATCGCGAGCTAGCACAAGATTAGCGACCTACACAACAAGCATCAGAGTTAGTTACACCAACCTAGTTGCTCATCGGAGTCAGCAGTGTTGGCGTCAATGGGATCCTCGACGGGAGCCTCGTCGTTCTGGACGGGAATGGTGCTCTGTCCTGTTCGGGATTTGTAGTCGTTCTGCACGGTATCGGCACCACTGACTCCTTCGATGGCGTCGGAGCCGGGCTGGTAAGCGTCTTGAGGAGCAGACATGTTTTGAGGTGATATGAATTAGGGGTGAGGTGCGAAGTGTATGTTTTG
Organism: Vermiconidia calcicola; assembly: GCA_035928285.1. Taxonomy (NCBI): domain Eukaryota; kingdom Fungi; phylum Ascomycota; class Dothideomycetes; order Mycosphaerellales; family Extremaceae; genus Vermiconidia; species Vermiconidia calcicola. The sequence continues at coordinate 61,838 of JAXLQG010000030.1, forward strand.
AATTGAATCTAACTTGGTAATTCGGGATTGAGTTGGAAGGATGAGATGAAAGTACATTTCTCACAGTCAAGTATTGTCACGTTTATATAGCTTGCATCTCACCCCTTACGCGCCCACCCAGACGCCTGGTATGATAAGCACTGCTGGTATCACAAACGATGGTCGCAATGGACGGGCGTGTCGTCATGACAGCACAAATCGGTCAAGGAGCAACAGAGCATCGACCTGACAAGATTCGAAGGCATCCATGATCCCAGGTGCAGGGTTGATGGGGTTGTGACGAAATGACAAGCGAATCGATGCCTATCCACGGTCGTGTCTTTGAACCTTCCGATCCAAAGTACCCCAGTCGATCCTTAGCATCTAGTTTCCGGCCATTTGGCAACTGGAGACGACCAGGAGTTTGGCGAAGAGACGTCAGGAAGTCCACGAAAGGGGTACCAGCCCACAAGGCTGTGATGGTTGAAGCTGGCGGTCAGGATGAAATCTAAGACGTCAGTACTTTGGGCCTGATCCTTCCGACATCGACGGTTGGCACTCCACCATGTGGATTGAGATCTGGCATCTGGAAATGTAGTCATGCAACCACTTTAGATAGCCGGACAATCGAGATCTGGCACAACCACCAGGAACACGATCCACGGAGGCGAGATCCGAACCATTTGGGTGGGAACTCGGGAGAATGGTTCTGGTGGTCGATCGCCGGCTGAACCAACCGACAGTGATGTGGCCGTCGTGAAGCTTGTCAAGGTCATTCAGTCTGTAGTTCGCTGTGAACATGAGATCGCCTTTTCTTCAAGGTACCTAGGTAGAATTTGAGGCAGTTTCGCGGAGTGAAATGTGAGTGGGATAAAGAACTCAGCGAAGGTCGCTTGACAAAGTCCAAAGTTGTAGGAAATGCCAAGAATTTTAGTGCCATGTTGGCCAAGATTCAGGGACATTCTCGTGATTCTCGTGCAAGGATCGGAACACAACAAACCTAATATATTCGAGTTGATGACTGCTCGTCGTTGCGGTGTTTCATCATTCTGGAAAGAACTAGAGTGGATGATATGTCTGTGGTGATGACTTGGTTGCGGCATACCGGGCGGTGCGGGTGATAGCTGTCCTGGCAGCGTCCTACGACCGTTTGTAGACGGCGTCAAGCTAGTGCGGCTGGTCCTCCTGGTGGTGTCGTTGGGGACTTGATCTCAGAGACTAACCGTCTACTCTAGACTGATAGGTCTGTACGTTGACGCCAGAGTTGTGCTGAGATGATTGTCAAAGTCATGATGAAAATTTCCCGCAGAAGAATTCAAGTGATTCGAGGTGACGAAACGGTGAAACGCTGAAGTGGTTATGAGAAGGAACTCACTGCCTTGCATTCACTTCGATCAAGTCCGCGATATTGAAGATGAGATCAATTTCCAATGTGGTTAGCACCTGTTCCTTATAAGTTAACCACCAGATATCACTGTTCCATCCACTGATGGAGTGGCCATCACTGTTGGGACGTGTCCATCAATACTGCATTGCAGATCTGAAAGATGCATCCACCTCCTCCGCCCTTTGATGGTCTTCGCCTGGCATCACCTGCTGACATTCTACGGCTTGGGGCTGCGGCTTCCGGTACTCGTCAGTCTTTGACTGGGAGTGTCTGTACCATGAGGATTATCCTGAAGACACAATACTCGCGTATCGGCAGCATTTTTCAGAGTTCATCAAACGCACGGATTACATTGTACTCGTTGTCGAGGACAAATTCGAGCCTGATAAAAGCAAGAAGTCAAAAGCCATCATTGCTCAAGACGACGTTGCACCACGACCCGAACCTGGCGAGGAGGTTATCGTCGGCGTGGCTTGCTGGCAACTCTGGCCAGGATCGCACAGGAGGGGACAATTCCAAAACAACAACGGTATGCAACATACGAGGTGGCTTGTTCCAACTGACGCAAATATCTAGGATCCTATCCTGACCTCCCAGAGAGCAAAAACAGGGACAAGAATCTTGGACATGGTCAGCTGCTCGCAAGAACTCTAGGGGCGGCAGAACATAAGTAGGCTATCATCTTGGAGGAGCTCCGATAAGCGCTTACTGCGACCACAGGCACTTGCCTGGACTGATGACGAGTCTGGAGTGGCTAGTTGTTCACCCTGCATACTGGCGCCGTGGCCATGCTACGAGGCTTGCCCAGTGGGGCGTAAAGCTGTCTATCCTAGATCATATCAACCAAGGAGTGATAGCTGAAAAGATGGCGGTAGATCTATACCACAAGCTTGGTTACAAACACATTGAAGACGTTGATATCAAAGGAGATGATATTGTGCCAACCGGGTTGAGCGTATCACTAATGGAATACGTGGTCGAGGCCGACATTCCAGGAGTGGTCGAGTTGGAGGAATTGATGCAGAGGCTCTAGGACATGAGATTTGGTGTAACAAAACATAAGCATTGAGCGCCTTTTGCCCTTCAGGGGGCCATGGGGCATCTTACGATTCAAAATGTCGCAGATTCTAGGCCTCATTCTGCCTGGAAGATTCTCCAGGTCCCTGAATACTTTATTCTGCATATTTGCTATTAGGTATCGCCCGCTAAGCATATTCTTACTACCATCACTACGTTACTGATGCTACCATAAGGGGATAGGTAACCCGATTGGTGGCATCCTGATGGCCTCGATGGCTAAGCACAAATCTCCGTCCTTGTCTCAACGTCACATGTTTAATGGAACAATAACAATGCTCTAAATATAAAAACGCTCGCTCCGTACAGTCGTCATGAATATATGATTGATATTCACATCGACATCGACACCGACACCAGCAACCGAGACCTCAACACTTCATCTGGGACCAACAGAAATGTCCTTATCATCTGCGCCTACACACGAGTGGTCTGAGCAGAATCAATTACTGGCATTGGCCTGGCTCTACTATTGTTTTCCGAGACATCGAACATAGAAAAACAATTTTACGACTACATCACAACCAGCAATGATCCAGCCTGTGTCGATGCTGAACCGACGCAATGAGACGTCCTCCGGTCCCAAGGACTCGGACGAAGAAATGTTCGACGCCAAAGAAAACCGCAATGTGCCTTTATCAGAGCAAGGTCTCCAGCGCCTCAAACATTTGACATGGGTAAGTCTCAACAACAACAACCTAATCCACAACCACGCACACCCCTCCGCCCACAACACACACATGACAGATTCAATCTCTCTAACAAAAGCAACGTCCAAAAAAATATAGGCATGGTTCACCTTCCCCATGGCCACAGGCGGAATGGCACTGCTCCTCTCCCCGGACAACCAGCCCCATGTATTCACAGGTCTCGAGACGATCGGCAAAGTCGTCTACCTAATCGACCTGTGCATCTTCACCCTCACCGTCGCGGGCATAACATACCGCTTCCTCAAGTGGCCCGGCACCCTGAAAGCCAGCCTGGCGCACCCGACGGAATCGCTCTTCTTCGGCACCAGCTTTTTGTCCTTAGCCAGCATCATCGCCGCCATGGCGCACTACGCCATCCCCACCTGCGGACCCTGGCTGGTCGTCACCTACCGCGTGCTCTTCTGGATATATTTTGCCGCGACGTTCCTGGTCGCCGTCGCCGCGTATCTGGTCCTGTTCACGAACCCGCGGCTCAAGATCCAGGACATGACGCCCGCCTGGGATCTGCCCATGTTTCCCTTTATGCTGTGCGGCACGATCGCGAGTTCGGGCATCGCTGCCCAGCCGCGCACGTACGCCATGCCCATGCTCTTCGGCGGCTTGACGGCTCAGGGCCTGGGCATGCTGGTTTCCATGGGCATGTACGCCAGCTACGTCAGGCGCATGATCATGTACGGACTGCCGTCGCCGAGTTCGCGTCCGGCAATGTTCATCGCCGTGGGGCCGCCCAGTTTCACGGCGTTGGCGCTCATCGGCCTCGCCGACCACTGGCCTAATGGCGCCCAAGGCTCCGGGTCCGGGTATGACTACTTCGACGGCCCAGACGCCATCACCGCACAGGTCGTCCGGATCCTCGCCGTCATGGTCGCCGTCTTCGTCTGGAGTCTCTCGTTCTGGTTCTTCTGCATCAGCGTCGTCAGCTGCGTCGCGGCCCGTGGCAAGTATCGCTTCCATCTGAACTGGTGGGCTTTTGTGTTTCCCAATGTCGGCTTCACCCTGGCGACCATCAATATCGGGAAGAGCCTGAAGAGCGAGGGGGTCCAATGGGTCGGGTCGGTCATGACGGTTGGTCTCGTCGCGACGTACTTTTTCGTCCTGTTCCATCATGTGCGAGCGGTCTGGAACAACGATGTCCTCTATCTAGGCAAGGATGAGGACAATTATCATCCCGAGAAGATGGCCAAGGTCGAGTCTAGAGGCGAGGATCCGGAAAAGTGTGTTTGTGTCAGCGGGAGTTGAGGGACGTCATGTCTTCCTCCTCTCCCGTATGCGATGATATAGACTGACTATTGTAAACACATAGAATAAGAATACCTATCATCATGTACCCAGCATTCATAATCACCTTGACCTATGCACGCAAAGAGCGGCATCATTGAATGTTGACGGTGTTAGTGCCGCCTCTGCCTTGGCCGCCATTAAACGTGTGCCTTCCCGTATGAACAAGAATGTTATTATCCTATAGACGGACCACTAAAGCGCCGTAGCCGTGCAATGCTGAAATATATATACAATGCTCATACCCTGTCAATAATGGCATGTCGGTAACTTCAATATACAAGGCGCGCCATCTTAGAGTTCAATCCTTGTCCTTCGAGCTCCCGAGAAGATACTCCTTCCTGCTCCCGTACCTGATGGTCGGAAGCTTGGGTCTCAACGCCCCACGGGTGAAGTAGGTTGACACATCCAGCGCCTTGTGTTTGTCCTTGAATATCTGCCTCTTTCTGCTAAGACTTGGATATGGCGACAAGAAAAAGCCATGGAATGCAGCTGGAATGTTGAGCTCTGCTTCGATGTCCCTCGAGGCTAAGCCCCATCCTTTTGCCACGCTCGCGGCCCATGCAAGGATATTGTCCAGTTGGGTTTGCTGTTCTTTCGAAAGTCCATTTTTGGCCGCCTTTTCTGCCAACGCTGCGTTCACCAGGATTTGTAAGGTCTGGAGGTCAGGAACAACAATCGGACTTTCTGGTGAGTCACCTGCAGCAAGCCCATTCGGCAATGCTGACTCGAATGGAATGGCGGTCGTGTCGTCTTCGGTCATTAGACTCGACGGAGTAGGAGATTCGTAGTCCCGAGGATCTAAGTACGGATGGGTAAAGCCAGTGAAAGGGATCTCGATACGTTCATCGCGCAGAATGCTGCCGGCGGTTGATAGCTGTGCACCGGACCAGTCGTCGGTTGTAAGGAGGCCTGATGAGGATAGGTCGTCACTGTTTTCGGGCGCACCATCGTGCACTTGCACTTCAGCACTATGAGAACCGGCTGACTGAGTGCTACCAATAGTGAGGCTAGACTGGTTGGGTGGCGTGCAAAAGATGTCCCACAGGCGGCGGCCTTCCAAAGAACCTCTGGTCTCGACAACTGCAGAGAGGACAGTGTTGAAAGCGTCTCTTTCTAAGTTCGGGCTATTGCTGACAGGGAATTTAGGCAGGTGCTGAGCAGCAATCTCCTTGAGACCGCTGTCCGGAATGGCATGTAGAAGACGTAGTATGAAGCTCACTTGTTGTTTGAACGATTTCCTCTGAATGATGGTAAAGTCAGACTTCGGAGAATCGTAGCGTCCAGACAGCATGTCACTCAGTAGAGCCTCCGCTTGTCGAAAGTCCTGGATTGCAACATCTTTCTTCTGGCTCGCTGACTCTGCTTCAAGCCGCAACATAGTCGCTGCAAGATTTGCGACTATACTCGGACTGTACCCACCTGCTTCGGAGATCCGCAATCTTCTGAGAAGAAAAGAGACATCATCCCAAGCACGAAAATGTATCTGTGCATTGGCCAATGCTCTCAGCAAGTTGACGGTCGGTTTTCTGTTTGACCCTGTGGATTGTTCTATCACAGACCTCAGGAGAAACAAATCATCCTTGGCAATCGCGTGGCGACTTAGACCAATGGCAATAGAGGGTCGCCCACGTATTTCCGTTGGTATTAATGGTCCATCAACATCAGGAGAGTGAAGAAGCCAATCGCTCAAACCAAATAACTTGGCGTTCGTTACCAGGCTGATAACCAGGGGTAGTTTGTACTCAGGAAGTTGCCCGTAGGAGTCGACATATTCTGTATGTCGTTTTGCAGGTCTGGAAGTAAAGAAGCCGTCGAGCGGTGGAACTCCGCCAGACAGAAATTCGCCAATGGCTTCGAGTTTACTTGCGTCGACTAGCCTTTGTATATGCGTAAGCGTATCCACGCCCTTTGTGGCAAGATTGGCCTCAACGTAAGCCTGTAAAACCTGGTGGAATAAACCGGGGTGGAGACCTGTATGCTCCAGAATATATTCGAACAACAGTGTAGGACTCCGAAAAAGTCGAGCCTTAACAGTCTGCAGAGAACGTAAACGTGAGACAATTGACACCCAATGATCTAGCGCATGTGGGTTGGTTCTCAGACGAAAGTTCTCGGTCTGAAGAAGGCGTACAGCCAGATAGTCGAAATATGCCGGTGTCAGTCCATGCGGCTCAAGAAACGCGAGGACCTCGCTAATTCTAGTTGCGACACCTGTAGTCGTTCGTAGGTTTACCGAGTCCACGCTGTTGATCAAACAGTCGACGAGAGCAAGGACGACCTCGACACTGATCGTCCTGGACGGTATCTCAAGAGTTGGCTTTTCTCTGATATAGGCCTCGGATCCACCTAGAGCGCCTTCAGGCTGGCGCCGAATCCGCTCCCAGTCGATGGGTGGGATTGAGTTCTCCGTACCTTGGCCACCCGACGTCCAGTGCACCGCATACCATGGAAAGTCGACGTCTTTACGCAGGGCCCCAATGATACGAGCACCTGCCGAGGGATATCCTCCTTCCACACAGCACCAAAGAATGAATTCTATCCAGACTTCGGGTCCCAGTTCACGGAGCTTTCGGCGAAACCGACCTCCTGGAAGAACTTCACTAGCGACAGGATCTTGACGTGAGAGACCCTCACTGTTCGCTCGCGCAATTGCTTCATCTTGATGCGCCTGCCAAACCGCGTCCGACAGCGTGGAGAGAATCCTCGACCTCAACAGACTCAAGATTGGTGGGTACTGTATAGTCGTCGGAGCCTGTGGCACGGAATGGGTGTATACAGAAGCCGGGATCAAACCGACATGGTGAATCCGAGCAATGATTTGGTGTACTGTATACATAATCTGCTTTGCCTCTGCTGCCGGCCGTTGAACAGAAGTAATGACAAGCTCCGCCAGAAATGGCCAGAGAAGCGGCATAACCCTTTCATGATTTCTCTCAATGTCCTGGTTATTGGAAGACTGGACAAGTATGGCCGCAGAAGGTCTCTTGACATAAGACTCAGCATCGAGCTCCACAGGCTCTCTTACGAGCTGCGACAACGTATATCTTGGCCAGACAATGTTGGAAGGTAACTGCTCGTCTGTAGATTCTTCTGCCAGCATTTGTACCGGTTTCAACAAAGTATCTGCAAGATGAATGACAGCTTTATATCGATGTTTGGTGAGTGCCATATATGCCAGAATGTCCACTCCTGCAGATGACTTTGCATCGTGTACAATTTTGAGGACATCCTCGAAATCCGTCCGCTCATCGAAAATGGTGCGCGATTCTTGCTGAAAGGAAAGCCTCAAGTCTCCGGGTAAGAACTTCTCCAATAGGGATATCCAGTGTTCAGGGTTCTTCTTTTGATTTTTGGCTGATTTGGAAGCACCACCTCTTGTCACCGCCGATGTAGGTTTTTCTGAGACCGCAGGAGAAACGAAGGGGATCCATGCTTGAGATGGCGCGGCATCGTGCTTCGCGATCCGTGCAGAGGAAAGAGATCGAGAGCTGAGACGCGGGCCAATGTATACAATAGTCGTCTTTGGGAGGAGGGGCCTCCAATAGCGTGGGACGCTCGTCGAAGGATATCGTGGTGCGGCACCGAAGCAGTGCAGATGTCTTCCGAACTGGCCGTACCTAATCCATCTGCGCATGACCTGGGGGACCGGGGCGAGAAGGCATCTGAACAAGTTTGTAGACGTCAGGTGCCGTAGAGTGTTCAGATGAACTCAAAGGGCAGAAAATCCGCCCCGGCCGTCTTTGAGCGAAATGTACAACTTCGAGCAACAACTTAATGATGTCGACACTTTTTTCACGTCGCGCGGATCAGAGAGTTGTGCGGAGGAGTATATAGTCGAATGTGCTATACTAGTACGGATCATTTGAGTCGCAGTTACCTCAAATCCCATAGCCTCGTGAAGCAGTCGTGGGCCCTACACGGCCTTAAAGGCAAGGCAACAATACTGCAGATATCCCAATATGACATGAGCCAGTAAAATGATCGCGGAGCGTGGAAATTGTGACCATGAGACACGAGTTTACAAGAAACACTGCTTCACATTACGATTTGATAACTAATAAAGTTGCTTTTCGAAGGTAGAGACCAGACAGTTTTTGCGACCTTGAACACCGGATGCTAGTTGTACATCATTGCGTACTTTTGAACGTCGTATCTGACGACACTTCCTCGACGGGATGTGTATCCAAACTTTCGTAAAGTTGCAAATAGCTACCAATCAAGAAAGCCCAAGATCCCCTGCGAAAAAGGTCAGTCAATTCATCACCATAATCGTGAACAAGAGCAAGACCGGACTCACCAGAATGTAGACAAGGAAGCCTGATACTGTGCTCCCGAATTACCGTACGCCATCCCCAAGGCGCCGCACAGCGTGAAACCAAGGGCTCCAATGAGATTCCAGAACCCAATGTGCCACCCGAGAACATGCAGAGCCGGCTTCCACCACTTCTGCTGCGTCTCAAGCATATATAGTGTGCTGCTCACAATAAACCCGCTGCCGCCAATGACTTGAGGAATCCAGTATGCGCCATTCAGAACGTGCTGAGGCTCTAAGTGGTTGATGATGCCGGGTAGAGCGGTAAAGCCTGAAATTCCGAAGATAGTCGCCCCAAATAATTGAGCTGCACCGGCCAGAAAGCCCAGTTCGTGGATATAGTGCGTGCGAAGATCGTGCCATGAAGGAAACCAGCGCCAACTCGGACCGTCCTTGGAAGTATGCGCTGCCAATTGCGCTTCATCTGCCAGGGTATGGGAAGCCTTGCCGATGAAGTTGCGGCGGTTCTGGTGGTGGTGCCGACAGTGACGACGGCTAGCGCGAAACTGGTACATGGGTCCTTTAGAGTGGCCGTTGTCCTCCATAAGGTTTTCGACCGCCCATCCGAAACAGCCAGTATTGTTGGTATTGACTGCTTCAATGATCAAGAGAATAGATCCAGCCTCGAAAAAGACTATGGCTCCTATAAAGGCTGTGACACCGCCCCCGACGTAAATTTCGTTGTGAAACTCGGTGGATGGCGCTACGAGGGGAAGCCACGCGAAGAAGCCCTGGATCAAGATAGTCAGCGAAGATAGCTAGGAGATAGAAGGATGGCCCGTACGTTGATCACCCAAACCACACTTCCCAAGGTGAAAACCAAAGCCACAAGGTAGGAAATATCCCAGACTGGAAAATAGGTAAACGTCAACTTGATGTTCTTGAGGACTTCTTTGTAGTGATTTGTCCGCCGAGGCGTCAGGTATTGCGCCGCCTCTCCAGGTGCAGGTCTCTGAACAAGTAAAGCATGTCGACCCTTCCGATTGTCTCGCGAGCGCCATAGAAATCGAACGTTCTTAGCGGGAACTCCGTCTTCGTTCTTGGTTTTTTCGTGGTTCTGGTCACCAACACCATCACTGCCTTCGCTTTCGTCGTGTTTGGCGGGGTTGCGATTCGCGATAGATGGTACGGCTCCGTCGAGTTGGAAGTGAGCTCTTGTCGGATTGAGGAAACCCACTGGCCCTTCGGCATGTTCTAATTCATACTTCTCGTGCTTGAAAGGCTCTAGCCAGCGAAAATGCTCGTTTGTCCTAGGCATGATGGTGAGTTTGATTGAAAGATAAATATGTTGCTGAACGTCTCGAAGCGCTGCACTCCATCTCACACCGTTTGAGACTTGTACGGGAGGAATGAATTGAGAAATAGGAAAACGTGTGTCGGGTAGACAGGAAACGATTGGTCATGACGCCACGAAGACAAGAACCAGGAACAAGGACAGGAGACCGAATGGTGAATGGAGACCCAAGGGAGATGCGTTATTATTACTCGTAGGTCTCGTAGGTGGCGTGGACATGCAAAGTCTTCGACAATTTCGGCGCCACTCACCCATCACTAGCGCCTATCATGCGCCAAGCTTTGGCATTCTCACGGGCCGAAATGCTTACGAAATGCTTGCCTTTGGAGCATGATGGAGCCTACAGGATCATCGCTTCTTCTTCTTCTTCTGCACTCCCCGGAACTCCTCACCACTCCTTTACCCATACGACCTCGCATCCGTTGATGAGTGAGCTTCACTCGATGCTGACTCTACAACACTCAGCTGCCAGCTCACAAATACATCCGTGCCTCGGGACTCCGCTTCATATCCTGAATGGACTATCCAGATTGAACTGAAATCCACAGCTCAACTGCGGTAACTGCGAATAATGCTCCTGGAGCAGCGCCCTCGCATTCTGCAGAATCTGCATCAAGATTTGTATCAGTGCTGCGCTGCTGCTCGTGCTGCCTAGCGACCAGAAACATACCTTAACGTAGGAGATATTCCAATAGTAATCGGTCTTCATCGTTTCCAGGAACGCCCAGGACATTGCCCCTATTCTTCCCGTCAGCGACCTTTGTTCTTCCTCTTCCTCTCTCTCACTGCCCTCGGTCGATACTTACCAACATGCCTCCCGTTAATAAATGCATCCGCACTCGTTTGCTCATCCTTGCACCCCGAGAACATGAACACGCTTTTCCCCTCTTGCGCCCAACCGTCAAAATCATTGTTCTCTTGTAACCCTTCCTCGTCGTCGCCATCGTACTCATGTTGCAGCGACCGGAAAAAACTCGTCGCCCCAGCCAACAGATGCCTCGCTTCGCCGTCCGTCTCGTATGCGTAGTCTCCTCGTATTAGATGACTTGCCTGGGAAATCCTCAAGTCAGTCACCCAGTCTGTCCCTGCTTGCCGTAGCCTTCTATCTTGTCACAGGAGTGCTTACCTCCCCAATCAATTCGGCCCCCTGTCTCAAGTTGTCCATTAAATCGACATTCCCATCGTCATCCGTTCTGTACACGAACGGTAATTCGACCGCCGAACCACTGTCGACACCTTGTTAGCTCATCCGCCCAACACGTCGCAATGGATCAATATTGATACAATCCGCGCAAGACGAGCATGACAAGGCTTCGATCCGCTTCCTCTCGTTAGTCCCGTAAGTATATCACCCAACTCCACTCACCCGCCCTCTCCCGCGCCCATCTCTTTCTTTACGTCCTCAACATAATCCCGCTCAGTAACAAAAGATACTCACCTGTGACAGCAATCGAACAAAATACTCAACATACAACCCGGCGCCAACTCACTCACGAGAAACCGATGCAACACCCCACTAGGAATCTGCCCATTTCTCTCAAAGTCCACAGGCACAATCGTGTCGTCGAAGCCACTCGAACTCCTCCTCCCATCGCCATCGTCCGGCACCTGGCCCCCATGGCCCGAGTAGTGTAGAAAGCACATACATCCAGGCTCACTCACAAGCCAGCGCATGGCTGCAATGATATTGTGACCCGTCGGAAAGTAAGGTCCCCTTGGATCATTCATGTCAGTTAGAACAACCATATCCCGCGGATTAGCTGAGTAATTGCGCGACCTAAGAAACTCTTGCATGTTGCGCACATCGTCGACACAGCCCGCCAATTGATGCGATGACCCAGCGTAGTTGATCCCAATGAGGAGGGCTTTGCGCCGCGGCATTCCCATCGTGTACCTGTAGATCGGTCAACGGTCAAGAAGCGGACAAGTGATGACGATGTCTGCGTGTTGCGGTAGGTAAGCTGTACGCCTTATGGGTTGAGACCCGACACAGTGGTACTTGATCTGAGAGGCGTCGCAGCGCGTAAAGGATGTCGAGAATTTAGAAATTGCGAGTCTCCGGTCCCAGCCTGATGAGAACTCAATCTTGGGCCTGACGGCCAAATGGGTAGGTGGAAGAAAGACCAGATCAGATACAGCTCTTCCAGGCATGTAAATGAAACTGGGCGAATGGTTGGATCGGGGTTGCAAGACAAGAGGCGAGGAGGCTCGAGGCATGCATGCGTACCTTAAGGACGCGTAAGCTTGCGAACAGCGCAGCTCGTAACGGGGGAAAAGGAAAGCAACAGGAACTGAGGTACCTAAGGTAAGTTGGCGATCTCTCCATCACGCTACGAATTGTATGTCCGTGATATCAATCTTGCCCTCCATAAGTGAGAAGTCAGTATTCGCCATGTGCCGAATGTTAGGAAGACTTATAGGAAATGGTATTTCTATCATCTTCTGACACGGTCTCAAGATTTTAGCTGTGACTAACCAAACATGTACGGAATGCGACATATTTTCCCGCATCCTCTCCTTCTCCCAATAATGTGGAAAGAAACCCAATATCTACCAGTATTCCATTTTTCCTCCTGTGATTCGCCATCCACATTACCGACTGTGGACAACGCTCACAATCCAAATATACATCAATTCCATAGATACTTGCCGGATTTCAAACCGTTGCTGTAACACCCGGACACCAGACAAGCCTGAAAACCTAAGAGGAAAGGCCACACTCATTACTTCGTGAACACGTAAACAAGATATTTTTGCTTCCAGCTCATACGCTGAACCACTCGCAGATGCAATTCGATCCCAACTGCTCGGTCATGTCCGCTCGTGGACGAATCGCCATTCTCGCTGCTGAAGTCGGCTGCGACGCGTACTCGTCCTCCTGGATCGTTACCGTCGGTACATCCGGAATGGGCATGATTTGCCAGTTATTGAGAACTTGCATCTGTTGACAATATGGCTGCACATTGCTGCCGGGCTTGCGTTTCTGTACCATCTTGACCAGTTTGGGAAAGTTTGATGAGCTGCTCGAGCTTCGACGTCGTACTTTTGAACCATCCCAAAAGCCATCCGACGACTTCTCGCTAGGAGCGGACGTGGTTTGACTGGGGGGATCTTGGGACGATTGTGTTGCTGGCGGAGTATACATTGGAGAGCCATATGGGCCACTGTAAGCGGCAGAAGAAGATTGCGGAGGTGGGCCCGTTTGCATGCTGGACGCAGCCGTGGTTGACGCACTCGAAGTATTGTTGTCCATGTCTTGGCCGAGGAATATCCAAAACTCGCTGATGGTAGAGTTCCAGAAACAAAACCATGGCGTCTGCCCAACTTCGAGATAAGTGGACATCCAGTCAGGGTCGCCTGCGTTGCCATCGTCTCTCTTCGACAGCTGCGTGATAGACACCGACCTTTTCGACCTTTTCGTGCCCGCGGCAGGAAGACTGATCGCATCATTAGGAACTAAATATCCGTGTTAGTCACTCAACAGGGCCCGTTCTGATGACTTCAAGTGCTTACAAATGACGATCTTATCGAACAGTGTGCTAAAGAATAATGCGACACCAAGTTCATCATCATCCTTGTCCTTGAAGGGTTTCAGCCCAAAAGAGCTGCCATTGAAATCGGGCGGCTGCGGCCCATATCTGAACAGCTGAGGTCGTAGTGAATAGTCGTCAAACGAGACTGACACGGGTGGACCATCCCCGTCAGTGTTTTCAAAAACACTAATTCCAAGCTTCGCTTTGTTCATGCAATCCCAGACACTTGAAAAGACAGGGTCAACAACGCAGGTATCGATTTGATCGGTCTGGTTCAGAGGTATCGTCCAGTGTCCGGTCGGACAAGGCGGCGTGGTTGGCCCGGTTGAGGCCGGATCGGCATCAAGCCAAATTGTGGTGGTCGCACTTGCAGCAGATCTAGATCAAAGTCAGTCAAGTAAAGCAGCCATCCAATGTCAAACATACGCAGCAGCTCGCTGTACTCCTTTCTGGTTGCCTACTACTCCTCCGATGACACCACCAAGGACTGTCGCTAGGCAGACCACCACCATCAGTATTATCCAAGTCCATACAGGCAAACCGCAACATATTCGCCTCAATCTCTTTTGTGCCAAACCCTCTTTCCGAGCCACTTCATCTGTAGATGCTCCAGCTCCAACGGCCGTCAATTCCAAGTCCGAGGCTGAAGTGGCTGCAGTGGGTGGGACAAGTGTGGCAGATCTAGAATCCTGACTGGGACTAACCGCGTGGTGTCCAAGTGATGCCATATCGCCCTTAGCAATGACATTGTCGGCGTATCGGCTGTACGGAGGTAATTGTTCGACATGTCCGTCACTCCCTACTATATCACCAACCTCATCTCCTGATGAGCTCGAGCCGAGTAGTGGAAAGCCTAGGGCTACATGCGTATCTGTGATGTCTTCTTCCGGTACTGTATTTTGAGGGTACATGGAATATGGATGTTCGGGACCCCCATTTGGTAACGGTCGTTCGGTTGGTCTTATAGTCGATTCGCTTGCGATGCTCGAGGCGCGAGTCATCTGTGTGTACATGCCATAGGGTTGGCTAGGAGCTGTTGGCCCTCGGTAAGGGCTCTGACTTCGAGGTATGGAGAATCTGGATGATGTAGATAGGGTCCTTCGGCTGTCTGCCATAGAACGAGAGGAGGTAGATACGGCTCGGTGAGGATCGGCGGATTGATCGGCGGTAGATTGTCTGTTGGAGAGGAAGGGAAAGTTGAGGCTGAGACGATGTCCTGGAAGCCCAGAGGGCAGGTATTCCCGAGGATGACCACGTAGATTGCTGTTGCGGTCGACGCTCAGCTCCTCAGGCCGGTTGTCGATTGAGTCGATTGACTCAGTCGGCCTGAGGTCAAACGCAAAGTCAGCAGGGTCGACCGCGTAGTCGTCACTGAACACGTTTGGGTTTGGTATGTCGTTGGATGACCTCCTCGGCGTGTTTTCATCTCCCATTGACGAAGAACTGGTCAAGGTGGGAGGTCGGCGCGCCATTGAGGCGCAGCGCCACCCCTTTCAGCTTATGATGCTGCGAATCGCGAGGAACAAGCCGTTCGGAGGTTGGATGAGTACACTCGCGTAGACGATGCAGAAATCGAGGTTAGGGGAGGTATCGGTGTGATCGAGGTACGGAACGCAGGAGGTGAAGTCTCTGAGAATCGCCAGGTGATGATGGGTGGTTCACTTTGGCCTGGGTTAGTTCCCTCGCAAGTGAGCCTTCAACCCGGCGAGAAAAGGCTTGGCACCAACCCGGGTGGCCTAGCGGCCCAGGCTCAAACTGGATGCGCCGAGAGAGTTTGGGGTTGATCTTTTCCTGCTTGACACTCGGCTAACACGGGGGACTTGATACCTTGTAAGCCCGAGCACGGTCTGACCCGACAGTTTTGTGCCTGTTGCATGGTTGTGTGACCGGGAGGTATTACTGCTTCCTTTCATGATTGATTCTTTTCTTGTAAGAAATGGCGGCTGCCGCAGAGGTGCAAGCGCTGCTACGTTTTCTGACCAAAGATGCCAAAATCCCGCTGGCTGAAGCAATGCCCAAGATCAACGACCTTCGAAAACAGCAATTGAACACGCCAGAGAATATCTCAACAGCCAATCAAGCTGCTCTCAAATCTGTCTTTACGGATGATAAAGTCCTGAAGCAAGTTCTCACAGCCGCCAAGAGGGTGTCCAATCCCAAGAAACGCACATTGGCGCAGACAGGGTCTCCTACTTCAAAACGCGTGAAAACAGGGTCAGACATGGTAGATGATGAATCCGCTCTTGAATTGCCGGAGACCGCTCTTTCCCTTGACGAGATTGAACACATGACAATCGAAACCAATCGAGCTCCTCTGTTCCTAGCCTTTACGATTGCCGTCCTGGCCTACACTCATTCTGAGCAGCCGTTATCGAGCCGCTGGAGCCTGGCGCAGGCCGTTGTGAGTGCAGGCGCTCAAAGTAAGGCGAAATATCTTGGAATTACACCCGGGCCCACGGCGGAGGAGGATGGGTGGGCCCAAGGCCAGCCAAAAGTGAAGATCATGGGCAGGGAGATTGCTGTCTTGCGCAGACATGTTGCGTCGAAGAGCGACGAGGCTCCGAGCACCCCAACAACGGCATTCTGGGGTCTTGACCTCGAAGCGCTTCGCAGATCGAATGGACCATTGATCGGAGGTAAGGATGGCCATAGACAAGACGGTCCCCCCATCCATAAGCCCTCCGCAGCGCGAAATTACCTTTTGAGGTCAATGATTGTGGTTGATTCTGGGGAGTCGAAAACAGAGAAAGAGGAGGAAAAGCCAAAGCCGGCAAAGAAATCCACCCCAAAAGACATGGCCAGCAACAGAGAGGCGGCTGCAGCGATCATGCTCAAAGCCATAGACACTGTCTGCCAGAGTTGGGCTTCTTCACTGAGTCTGGAAGAGTTGGATCAAAGAGCTCAAAGATGGTATGTACATGTGAGGCCCGATGTTGAGCACGGCCAGGCAGGCTGGGGACAGAGAGGAAAGGTGCAGCTTAAAGACATACTGAAGTTGAAGAAGGAGTGACAGGAAAATCGACCCGATACACATTTGAAGTTGTCGACCTCGCCCATCCGGTGTCATTTACACGATGGTACAGCAGATCGAGCGAGCATGAATCAACGCCAGCGCCCTATTTGAATTTACACAGAGTAAAGTGGTGGTACACCAAGAAGGCGGCACACGAACCGACCGAGATCATATCCGGTCACTATTGCCCTCCCGCGGCGTTCTGATCCGTCTTCTTGCCCGCCGATTTCTCACCAACATCGCCTGGAAGGGTCAGTCTCTGCAATAGTCTCATGGGAAGATGGACTCACCACTCCAGAAGGATTTGTCGACCTTGTTATCTTTTTCACTGAGCTGATTGGACGATCTCTCATATCTCTGCTCCATCTCTTCATTGTGCTTCCTCACCTCAGGGTCGTCCTTCTCGGCTGCTGACTCGGGACGAGAAATAGCTGGGCTTCCGCCGTGGCTTGTGGATTCAGATTTGCCTGATGACTGTGCCTGGGAAGAGTTCGAAGACGATGCAGTGCCCTTTTTGGCTGGAGCTTCTGGACCGGGATGCTCGAGGTCGGCTTTCGGGTTTTTCTGCTCTTGACCCTGCTGCATTCCTGATTGCTCATTGCCATAGGATCCATGTGCGAGTCTTCTGGGCTGGATGGAAGAAGAGAGAAGCGGGACACGGCGAGAAGCTCGTGGTGCTCTGGATGCCAGACGTAGAATTGGCTGCATTGCGGCGACTCTGTTGTAATCGTTGTCTCGTGTGGTAATGGATTTATCACTTGGAGTTAAGGACTGCTACTGTGTACAGATTGGTTTGGAAAGAAAGTCTTGTACTGTGTAGGAGCCTCGCAGTTTGCAATGTCATGATGTCCACTCACTGCAGGTTCAGAATCAGACTGTCATACAAAGCGTCGGGATCGCCATCCCTCGATGGAAGTTGCTACTCGTATGACCTCACTTCATGCCAAGCCAGATGTACCACTTGGGGACTAGTCTCGTAGTTTCCTACCAGTTGCTTTTTCACATTGCCTTCATTCCAGCTCAAATTCCCCAGTTGATGCATTGATTTGGCGCTCGAAACTCCAGGAAGAGACCTCTGGCTGTACTTCAGCCGCTGTACGGAGTATCGTGGCCTAAGATCCGTCTGCACCAGATTTTGTAGCGTGGAAAACTGAAAATTGGACGGATAGTCACTCCACGCTATGACGTACAAAGGACGCCTGCAATCGTGTTGTTTCCCCCGCAAATCGCGTCAGAGGACATCATCACCGTGTCCAGCAAGAAGTCCTTCACCTCTCATCCTCTGCCTTGGCTCTTGCCTCTGTGTTTCGCGCGGACTTGATTCCCGTAGTATGATTGACTGGCCATTACGAAAGATTGCTTGTTGCTGTGTGACATTTGATCGTATGGACCTTGCGTAGACCGCTTCGCTCTAGTACTGCCACTACTACTTTCTCACTGTTTCCTTGCCTTTCGCCTGTTGCGCCACACTTGCACGGCCAGGCAGCTCGTCAACAAAAAGTGAAGACTCTCTGACGTCAACTGGTCGGCACAACCATACCTGTCCCTTCCTCCTTCTTGACCTTTGGTTTTCTTCTACATTTCCACCTTCAAACTTTCTCTTCTCTAACCTTTCCTCATCATAACTTAGAGAACAATCATCAGCCATGAAGTTCTCTTTCTCTAGATTCCTTGTCGTGGCGCTCGCCTCGACCGAGGTTGCTGTTGCCAGCACTTGGTTTGGCAAGACAGGTATGCTCACTCACCTTCACCTCTCGCTGACCGGAAGCTGACACCCATCATAGCCTACAACAAATGGCATGAGACCGAACTTGAGCGTTGGCTCTCCGACCACGACGTCCCCTACCCAACTCCTGCAGACAGAAAAGACCTTGAAAACCTCGTCAAAGAAAACTGGCAATCCAAGATTGCTGATCCGGTTGCTACGACTGGCGACAAGGCCAACGAGCACTTTGGCAGTGTCAAGGACTGGATTTTTGACAGGTGAGAATTCTCAATTAGACCCATTTGAATCCTCCCACTAATCTCAACCAGCTGGAGCGAATCTTCTCTCAAGTCTTTCCTCGATCACCACGGCGTTCCTGCCCCTCAGCCAAAAACCAAAGACAGCCTTCTAGCCACTGTCCGCCACAACTACGAAGCCATCGCAAAGAAGACTGGCGAATACTACCATTACCCGGGTGACTGGTTGTACTCCTCTTGGTCGGAGTCTGATCTCAAAGAATACCTCGACGAGCGCGGCATCCCCGTCCCTCAACCATACACTCGTGACAAGCTGATTTCTCACGTCCGACGCAATGCTCGATTGGCTTCACAGAAGAGTTCTTCGGCTGCGTCGGCTGCCAGCGCTTCTTACTCCAGCGGTGTCTCTCAAGCGAGCAATTCTGCGGCAAGCGCTCAGGCCAGCCTTAGCGATGCTCTCTTCGACGCATGGTCCGACAGCAAGTTGAAAGAATTCTTGGACAGCCACGGTGTTCCTGTTCCACAGGGCAGCAAGAAGAACGAGCTGATCGCTTTGGCTCGTAAGCATCGTGCTGATCTTGAAGGCAAGGCCTCTTCCGCGTCCGGCTCTGCTGCTTCTGCCCTTGGTGCTGCGACATCCTCTGCCGGCAATGAATTTGCCAAAGCCACCGATGATGCCTCTCTCATGACCGATGAAGTCTTTGACAAAGCCATCGGCACCTGGTCAGAGTCTCGTCTCAAGGCTTATCTCGACTCGCGTGGTGTTCCCGTTCCTCAGGGTAGCAAGAAGGATGAGCTTGTGGCTTCAGTCCGATTGAACAAACACAAGGCTGCCACTGGCTGGTCTGCCTGGACATTTGATACTTGGACTGTTGAAAACCTCCGCAAGTACCTCGAATCCCACGGAAAGAAGGCCAAGAAGTACGCCAACGCCAACCGTGATGAACTCCTCAAGCAGGCTCAAGATCAATATGCTTCTGCCTCCAAGTCGGGCGGTACCGGCTACGCCTCTGTCACTAGCTATCTTGCTCAACAGACCGATGCTGCCAAAGACACTGCTTTCGACACATGGTCTGACAGTGACTTGAAGTCTTATCTCGACAGCTACGGTGTCCCCAACTACCAAGGTTCAACCACCAACGAACTCCGAGCTATGGCCAAGAAGCAAGCCAACTACTTCCGATACGGCACCACCTCTCCGACAGGATCCATCTTTCAACGAGTCAAGGGCAGCCTCCAATGGCTCCTTGGCCAAGCTCAAGGTACAGCTGCCTCTGCAACTGCACGTGCTGCTGCTAGCGGTAGCTCTGCTGCCAGCGTGGCTTCCAAGAGTGCTACCTCCGGTGCCTCTAGTGCCAGCTCAGCGGCCAGCTCTGCTTCCAAGAGTGCCAGCTCGAGCGCTTCCAGCATCAAGAAAGAGTTGTAAGCGGAAGGTGAAACGAGCGAAATGAGTGAATCTGGTTTCTAAACTCGATACCCTGATGTGGAGGTCATAGTGGACGTGGGAGACAAGGAGAGTTGGCGTGATGGACTGATCAACGATTACCGTATTTACGGAATGCGAAAGGGAATTGGCTGGTAACGGTCTTATGCACTGTATCTCTAGAGCTGAATAGCTACGAATAGCAATACCACAAACAGAAAAGTATGTTTATTATGATTCCTGGTTTGTATTTTTCTCGGGTTTCCTTTACTTCCATCCGTAGGACTTTGTGGTAGGTCTCTAATGGAAGTCCGTCTTCTTGAAAGCCACTAATTTGCCCACGACGAGGTACTAAGTTCAAAAGCATGTCAGCATTGTCGGCAATTCTGTGAAACGTGTAGTGGTAGGGTATGCGAGTGTGAAAGAAGGAAGAGCGCATGTATGGGTATTTTTTATGCTGGGGCTTCTGCGTACCTTCTCGTCGAAACGCTCGATCCAGCCCTTCAGATTCTCCAGCTGCTCGGCGGAGAGATCGTCGCAGGGGTCCAAGGGCCCATCGAGGTCCTTGGTCAACATATCCTCGTCGAAGGACTGGCATGCGAGGCCGCGCGTGGCATCGCGGCCGGCGAAGTTCTCGTAGGGTCCGCCGGGCCCGTAGAAGTTGCGGCCGGAAGTCACGTCGTAGACTTTGCCGCGCACGGCCAGGTAGACGGGCGCGTTGTTCTGGCCGTTGTTCTTGAGCAGCGTGCGCGGGGTGTAGGTCTGGAAGACGATCGGGGTGGGACCTTTGGGGAGCGTGGCAGGCGGGGAGGATCGCAATAGGCGGAAGTAGACGAGGGCTAGGAAGGCGAGGAGGAGGGTCAGGTTCAGTGGTGTGGCGAGGGCGTAGCTAGAGGAGATCAGAGGTAAGCAGAAGTAAGTAAAAGTAGTTGGCAGTGAGGGTCAGGGTGAGGGTGAGGGTGACGGAAGCAGGCGCGCAATATAGAGACCAGGACCGGGGCTGGGCTGGGCTGGGCTGGCTCTGTGATGAGTACGGGACTCCGGGGGAGAGGGGGTGGTTTTGCAAGTCTTGAGGCCAGGCCGAGAAGAATTGTAGGGAGTCAGAGTAACGTACAAGGACTCGCGCATTTGTTGGTTGTGAGCTTCGATTTCTGGGGGAGCCGGTTAGCTATGTGAGAGACAGGGAGAGAGAGATGAAGGTGGGGGTGAGGGTGAGGGTGAGATGCGCATGAGATAGCATACCTGGTGGTAGGTCCGTCATGTTGATTGCGAATGTGAGGTCCGCAGAATGAAAGGGGAGGTGCTGTGATGTGATGGAATCCGTTCTCGAAAAATTGTCGGCCTCTGGTTGAGACGGAATGCAGATGAGGACGTTAAGATTTTGTCTAAGAGTAGGGGGGGGTGATGAGAAATAATAATGCAGAGCTAGTCCCGAGGATGGTGGTGGGAGGGAAACATGTCGAAAGTGTGGGGTATTCTATCCGTACTCTGACTTCCCAGAGCCTTATTATTATTAGGAAGGGCACGGGGGGGGCCGGTGCAGGCTACCTCTGGGGCCGGAGAGATCGGGTCATTCTCTTCAGGCTCTTTACTATTCACACAGCAGTGACTACCTTATGCTTTATTAGCATCTAGATTCATTCAGATCATATCGTAACCCAATGCATCGTAACCCAGTGTTAGACTCAACAAGACCCATCGAGACTTATCTCACCCGATCCACCAACCCTTTAACACCTTCCAGGCTCCGTCTAAGCACTTGCGCAAGCACGTCCCTCGTACTTCGCACTCCATTCCTAGCTGTAAAAATGGCGCCCCCGACCGCTACAACGAGACCGAACAGCTTCAAGATCCGGCCCAGTTGCAATTTGATGAGCCCCTTGCGAGTGTACTTCGCGTCCCAATGACTCCACCGGGGGAACATACATCTCAGCGTGAAGTCGATCTGCGTGCGCGGGTAGACGGTCGAGTTCCAGCCATCGTCGCCGACATACCAGGATCGGCAACCACCAGACATGAAAACACTGTTCTTGAGCTGGGCTTGCAGATCGGATGTCCATTCGCGCTCGGCCGACTCTTTGACCTCGTATGTATCGATTTCGCCACGGAGGATGGGGTCGATGAATTTGAGCGAGTAATTGACCATGTTCTCGCTGGCGAGGATGACGCTGCTGTGACCCGTGGCAGTGTTGGGTCCGAAGATCATGAAGAAATTGGGGAAGCCGTCCATGGCAGTGCCCATATACGCCTGGGCACCACCTCTTTCGGCCCAGGTCTTGTACAAAGATCGACCGTTGCGGCCGGTCACGTCGAGCGGGTGAAGCCATTGATTGGTATCGTATCCGTTGGCCATGATGATCACGTCGGCTGGAACGGTGCGCGCTTCCGTGGGTACCTTTGAGTCGGTTTTCGACATAGGTGGGTAATACCGTCCAGGACCTAGCGTCACTGAGCGAGGTTGAACGGAAGTGATGGGCAGACTGGTAATGTCAACATTCGGTTCGTGCAAGCTCTTGAACCACCCCTCATCCACGACACGGCGCTTGCAGAAGACTTCGTAGTCTGGCGTCAGGAGCTCGTGGTATTCCTCTGGTACTGTCTTGCGAAGATAGCGGAGAAGTTCTTCGGCTTTCTTCTTCCTCCGTTGACGCGCCGCTTCGGACGGAGTGAACAGGCTGATGAATTCGGCCTCGACCATTGTGAAGAAGAGCTTGCGGAACCCATTCTGGAAGCCTGGAACATGCTGACATAGCCATGGGATCCATCTTGCGTAGAAGTCTCGGGCTTCTTGAGGCAGAAACGGGACTGCCCAGGGTGGAGATCGCATAAGTTGAGTGACATGCTTCGCACCATATTCAGGCTTGATCAATTGTGGCATCACCTGGCCAGCACTGCAGCCCGTACCAACGACAATGACTTCTTTACCCTGCAGATTCAACCCTGGTTTCCATCGCGCGGTATGGACAATCTCGCCTTCGAAAGTCTCAATACCTGGAACGGCCAAAGGGGGCTTGGGCTCAACCAGACCTCCGACGGCACTGACCACGACCTTTGCCCGAACGGTTTCTGTGTACAAGACTGACGAGCCTTCTCCCTTCTCTTTCTCTACGGCTTTCCGCTCATACGTGGCCATGTCCCCTATGCCCGGTGCCAAGTGTTCAAGGACGACTTCCCATTCTTCATCATCGTCCACCCAGCGCGCGGTCTTGACTGATGTGTTGAACTGGATCTTGTCCAGGATTTGGAACTTCTCGCACGTATCGTAGAGGTACCGGATGATTTCTTTGCCGGAAGGAAAGAAGGTCGTCCAGTAGGGGTTCTGGTTGAAGGAGTATGAGTATAGGATAGCTGGTCTACATAGTGAACGTCAGTATAGTGGCACCGGAGACGAGTGGTCAGGGCGTACACATCGCAAGCGATTCCAGGATACTGGTTCCCTTTCCAGGTCCCACCTAACCCTGACTTCCGCTCAAAGATGCGAAACTGGTCAAAGCCAAGGACTGAACGTAATCTGGCGCCCATAGCGATGCCTGACTCGCCAGCCCCAATGACCAGGACCGGGTAGTAGGTGTATCCAGCTTTGTCTGCCTCTCCGACATGTCGAATATGGTCAATTCTGGTCGTCATGATGAGTAGTGGTAATGGACAGCAATGCAGGCGAGATAGCCGAGGACGGATTCGAGAGAGCAAGCCCAAAGCAACAGAGTGTGAGGACGTGGGCGGTTTATGATCAGAAGGATTACAAGAGCAGGTAAGATGTGGATGGGTGATACGGAGACCATGTCACTCCATTTGGGGGCCTAATGATACCTACTCGTATGTCGTAGGACCATACTCGGTACGGAGTATCTCAACGCGAACCCCGGATCGACACGGCGTGAGGTGGACGGTAGGGAGAACATCACCAGATATCGTATGACCGGTCAACCACAAGTCATTCGTCACTTAGTGCCGGAGGATACGAGGATAATGCTGAAATTCGGTGTCAGTCAATATAGAATTTCCTCCTTCGGCCCACCTTACGCCGACGTAACGCCCGGCCCATTCTTCCTGATATGTACACAGTACACAGTAATTATTGCATGTGAATAACCATGTCGGATGCCAGCCTCACAACCCTGCGACACCCATTACTCCGTACACAACCTTGAACACACTCCCCCGACAAGGCTGAATCGTCAAGCATCATCAATTCTCCCTAAAAAGTCAATGCAATGTCTCGCAACAAGAGGGAAGAGCATTAAAGCTCCCAGGATACGCTTGATTCGACAGCTTTTCATCCTTTCCTCTCGCCGGCTCAATACCTCATCATCACGTCCTCTCCATCTTCAACGAGTCCCGCTGCTGTCATCATGGAATCCCGATGAATTCGAGACACGGGCATTCGTGCCAGCCTTTCCCGCTCGACTTCCTCGTTCCGCAGCTCACATTCCACCGGCCTGTTCCAAATGGTTCATCCATGACCACAATGTCGACTACGACTTCATCACCACTCCCACTGGATGCGACGACAACCTTTCAATCCCTCAATCTTCCGAACTGCGCACCTCATTCTGGTCCGACCATGAATCCACCATCGTCCCTCTAGAACTCACCTCCTCCAAGGGCTCCTTCGACGGTGAAGAAAGCTTCCATCGCGTCGAAGCGCCTCTAAAAGTCCTACTGGCGTATTTATCCAGGCCTCAACCTCAACCTCACCCTCAACGTGCGCCGCCGTCCGAGCATTCTTCAATCTACCTGGCTCAGTGCGACCTGACCTCCCTGCCCGAGTCCATCACCAACGACATTCCCAGCCCTCCACTCGTCGTCACCCGTTCTCCCTCCGGCAGAATCAAAGGCGACATTTACGCCTCGTCCCTGTGGCTTGGCCGACCACCAACATACACGCCTCTTCACCGCGACCCCAACCCGAACTTATTCATCCAGCTTGCAGGCCGCAAACTTCTCCGGCTCCTCCCGCCCGAGGTTGGCGACGCAATCTACGATGACGTCCAGAAGGAACTTAGTACTCCTTTGCACCATAACCGTGGTTCCGGTTCCGGTTCCGGTTCCGCCACCATAAGAGGCGAGGAAATGATGGCTGGCCCCGAGAAAATAGCCCTTCACGCCGCGATTTGGCCCGATGATGATCACACGACTAGCCGCTACGCCCAAGTCCTCAGCACATACGGTCTCGAGACCGAGGTCAGCCTCGGCGACGCCCTCTTCATCCCAAGGGGCTGGTGGCATAGCGTCAAGGGCGTTGGTGAAGGTATAACTGCCAGTGTGAACTGGTGGTTTCGATGATCTCACAAAAACCAAAAGTATGTCAGAATAGACAGCAACAGAGCACCGGGTGACGACGACATCTAGAGGCGTCTTCAACTAAACGACCCCAAGACATATACAATTCATTAACTTCATACATCTTCAAGCTCCTGTGGGTATACGAAGGGAGGTGCAAAACACCATTATCATAGATCACTTCAACCTCCAAGATTCCCATTCCCATTTCCTCCTGCCCCATTAGTCCCGCCCAAGCCATTCCCAAAGAAGAAGCCATCAAACAGGTCATATTGCTGCCCGTCGCTCCAGTCGTGCTGGTAATCCAAGCCCATGCCGAACCCGAGATCTAAACCATTCGCATCAAAGTCGAAGTCGTCAGCACTTGGGCCGACACTATTGAGGAAGTCCATGCCGGGCAGTGACGACATGAAGTCCGGATTATACGTGTTTTGCATGTAGAACGGCTGCTGGGGATTCGGCGGACGGTTCTGGTTGAAAAATTGAGTATTGTTCGTGCTGTTACTGTGCGGCGGACCCATGCCCATCCCGGTATTATTGACGTGCGAACTGACGCTGGAAGCTGGAGACAGTTGTGGCTGGTGCGGCGATGGTTGCTGCTGATGTTGATTGTGAGGCTGCATCGGCTGTTGTTGTTGTTGTTGTTGTTGTTGTTGTTGGTAAGTCGGCTGGCCCTGTCTTTGGAGTCCCTGTAGAGGTTGGGGGAATGATTGAGAGGGACGAGCGCTCGGTTCAAGGTCCTCGGGAAAGAGTTCTCGGAGGTCCATGTCAAATTTCGGTGCCGGCCGCCTCATTGCGGCCGAGGGTTTTGGCGCAATGGGCTGGTGAAGGTACGAGTCGATCTGCATGGGACCTGTTGTGGTATACTGCTGCTGGCTCGACTGCCGAGAGACTTGTGGCCGCGGCTCTTCATGCTCGACGGAAAACCCGAATCCTGGTGTAGACATGCACATCTGTACGGTGGCTTTGCTCATCCGCTCGAATGCGTCGCGGCACGCTTCCGCTGGAGGACATTTCTCCATGAGATCGCCAAGGACGGATGTGGCAGCAAGGACGGTGAAGTCAAAATCATCGAGGGTCTGTTCGTTCATGTCAGATCGGAGGTTAACATCTGCAAAAATGGATTGGACCTTACCAAACGAGCTCTTACCGCGGGCGAATGCCAGACAGCGTAGAGGAACGAGATGCCAGCCATGAACAGGTGGTGCGTTGCGAGGTACGTGTAATTGACGAGTCGTAGTCGGTGCAGCTGCCGGTATAGCTTCAAGGTCTTTTGACCCGCCTCGGCGCATTTCAGGAACACAAGGTCTTCGTCCTCTTTTTCTTCGATTCTGAGGCTAGACGGACTCGACACGTCTTCAGTCGGGCTGAGCTCGTTCGCCAGTGGTGCCGGCACACTAAGGCTCTGCCGGTAGAGCATTATCACTGCCTGCCAGTAATTCAATTCCAAGAACTGGACAGAAAAGCCAACTCCGGTTTCGGAAGTCTCGGGTGCTGATTCCTTCCATTCGTACAAGCGTTGGTCGACGTCTCGCCTCCAGGAGCGGAACGATTCGAACCTACTCATGAAGGGTGAGGGTAGCTTCGTATGCATGAATTGATTACGGCGATTGGTACCACTGAGGCGGGCCTGCTGCGCTTGCTGATATTGCAGCACTTGAAGGATCTCCGACTGTAGTAGCCTGAGGCGCAGATAGTGGTGAGCAACACGCTTGTAGGTCGGTTCATTTGGAGACCGGGGTTGCAAGAAGCCGTTGGGTGTGATGTACTTGTCATCGAGCAGGGAAGGAAACTCCGTCGTGACAACCTGATCAGTGACACCAAAAGGCCGACCGACGCATGTACTCACCAACCTGTCAAAAGTGTAAGTACACCACCAAAGTCGCCGACGCAAATCTCGGATCCACTCCCGTCGGCCTTTTTCCTTCGCGTCCACACCTCTGATGGGCTTTGTCTCCATAGCACTGAACCCATTGCCCATGCTACCTCGACCTTCAACGCCTTCTTCGAGGTCAGACCCGTCCTCGTAATGGAGGCCAAGATCAACCGCCAACCTCATGGCGACGCCAACGATATACCAAAGACCCGGAGCAACGGGTCGCAGCAGGGCAAATCCACAAAGGAGCAGAACCGCTTGAAGTTCTTCAAGATCACCGTTGGGACGTTCGGGAGTATCTAGCGACGAGCTGCCACCCAAGAAAGAGCCAAGATGTACTATGGCAGAAGCGTGGTACTCTTCAGGCTGAGCTTGTTGGCTGGTCAGCCGAGGTCTTTTCGAGGTGTAGTCTCCATGATGAGAACCTGGCTGGGGATCCGAAGATCCCCATATAATCCCGGCGCCGATGGCGAAGACGATGTTTAACAGATAAAGTTCGCGGCTGGTCCGTTTGGAGGGTTCAAGTGAATACGTCCGCTCAAATAGCTCCATGAACTCGCCGCGATGGAGGATGGGAATCTGGGGGTTGGCATGTTCGAAATAGAGATGAACAAGCTTAGCACCCAGATCCTTGTCCGGGAAAGCGGCCTCCTTGATGGTAGGCTTCGTCTGTAGGCCGAAGTATGAATCCCTCATCGAACTACCGCCTGAACTCGCGACGTTGGTCACTGGACGGCTCGGTCTGATGCCAGTTCTCTCCGAGTTATTGCTCGACACCGAGCTCTTGACGGCGGCCAGGACCACCCGAGCGAATGATATTCCGGATGTCGAACCAAGGTATCTCGCATCTGAGGCGCCTTGAACTGACACCATACCAATATTTGAGACCAACTTGTTCAGGTTTTCGGCATCATCTTGCTTCTTGTCCCATTCATCTTGCTTGACGGTCCGCGGAGAGCCATTGCTCGGAGACTGCGGCCCCAACCATGAGGTTTTTGCGCTGGTCGGCGACTGACTCGCATCTCCTAGCTCCTTAGACTCGGCACTGTAGACTTCTCCTGCGTTGAAAGGTATGCTATTAGACTTGAGCAATTGCTCAAAGTAGGCTAGGCGAGTTTCGAGATAGTAGACATAGCTCCGAGGAATCTCTCGCTTCGTGATAGGGTCATAGCCTACGCAGCGAACGTTGGCCTTCTCGCAAGTACTACAAGCAGGCAGTCGTTGGTCGCAACGATTCTTGCGAACGCGACAACGGTTGCATGCAGAGACATTTCTGAAGGCTGAAGTTGCGGAAGCCGAAGTGTGTGGAGGGGACTTTGTAGGAATGACGACGTCTGGAAGGGGTTGGTGGGAGAGTTCGTCAGCCTGATACGCTCGCTTGAGGCCTGCGCTCTGAGGAGACGCCGCGGTCGAGGTCATGGATCAGATAAGGGCGACACTGACATCTTCTGCCAGTGTGGAAAAGGAGCGCGATCGCCGGGCTATTGCACTTCGGAATGCACTCGCAACGAGACAGAGAGAACAGTCTCGTTCATTGTTTTGTCGGCTTTGCTTGGATCAATGTCCAAAGCCTGAGCGTAGCCTTCTATCGCAGTAGACGGCACCGCCGCCAGATCTCACTGGCTGCAGAAGAAAGCATGAGTGGGAAAATGACTGGCGCCCCGATAAGAGGTCAGTAGGCAAGCCAATCACCGAGCTCGAAGCAGCCAAGGCCGATCCGGCCACTTGCAGACACCGAGGCCGCCGCTTTAAGTTATCACCAGCTCGCCAGTACGCGTCTGCGTAGAGGTTTGGTTCATTCCATT
This sequence comes from Vermiconidia calcicola, assembly GCA_035928285.1. Classification (NCBI taxonomy): domain Eukaryota; kingdom Fungi; phylum Ascomycota; class Dothideomycetes; order Mycosphaerellales; family Extremaceae; genus Vermiconidia; species Vermiconidia calcicola. Next base: position 90,773 of record JAXLQG010000030.1, read on the forward strand.
CTTTCAGGCAATCTTCTCGACCGAGGTCAGGAATAAGACTCCCTTCTATCGTCCAGGTTGGAAGAAGAGTTAGAGAAGTCCCAGCGCTTATCCCAATCTTCCATGGGTCATCTTGAGGTCACTTACTGCACTTTGAGTAGGGAGACCACCACGAAGCCAGCCGAAGTAATCTTACCTGAGTCACTTCTCAAGAGCCAGTGAGGAGCACCTGGGAAAACGTGTTAACTCTCTTTTCCAGTTCCAGGCGCATGTGCGATCAAGGCAGCTGGCTCACGACTGCCGACTTGATGTCTCGGACACAACTGAGTATGCCAACAGATCAATCGCGCGTGAGCCGGGTATTGCAACGTTGTCTCGCAGCTGACGGCGGAGACTTCAAATTTCGGCAATAGACCCGACAACGTTGAGGGCCTCTCCTGCCTGAGGTCCGCGTGCTGCTGTTGCACACGTATGTCGGCAAGAGTGCTCGCCAGCAAGCGTCCGACTGATCAGGGATCTGGCCAATAAATGCCACGTGTTGACGAAATGATGCTCGAAGACAAACAACGTCTTAGCGTGTCAACAGCTGATTAGAAAGAGCGGCAGCACTAACTATCCTAGGTTCGATGTGGTCGCAAAACAAGAGCACTAAAGGTTGGGAGCTTTCCCTCGATTGTATCGTTGACCTCAAGAGAGCTGCCCAAGTGGCAATCAGATGGGATGACATCCAGTCCTCAAGATACTGTAATCGAGACACCCTTACATGCCGTTACTCTAAGTCGTCATGCCAGCCAGTAGGCGTTTACTGCCCCAGAGGGACACAGGAGGCATGACCAGGGCCTGCAGACTCCACCTGTTGAGGCCAATCAATATCGAAGCCGCGGTTTAGTTATCAGTTGGCATGCGAAGGTGTTCAACTTGGATGGCCCGAGAATATGCAGACGTTGTAGATGGGATTCTCGCCCAACGGGGTTTGATGCAAGCGGGCCCACAAGCTTCTGGAGGTCGTCTCCTTGCACTGGGGGCTGTTCCAGCACCAAAATCACTAAAAGTGTTCGCCATCCAAGGAAGTGAGTCTGACCTGGCGATTGTGCACCGGCAAAGTGCATGAGGTTGCTAAGCGTCCAGCATGCGCTCTGCACATGCTTGAAGATGTCTTTGTAACTGAAGCAGTGGTCTGGACTCGAATCTCGCGCAACTTCGTCGATACCGCTTACAGTGGTAAACATACCACTGTTCCACGTCTGCTGGCCCTACTTTAGCCTCGACTCGCTCAGCACCTGCATGTGGCTAATGCGAACGCTTCTCGCTTCTCGCTTATTTTAGAGGTGAACAGGGCGTCACGCATAGAACAACTGAAGGCGGCCTCTCAGTCTTTTGCGATTTTGGTATGCCTCATTTGTCGGGTGCAACAACCGGCATATGTAGCTGATCTTGCTGTCCAGGCTTCGACTTTGTTCTACGCAAGTGGACGGTCGGAACATTAGTCCATCCTCGTGAGCGTCGCATTCAACCTGGATTGTACAACGCTGCGTGGAAATATTGGCTGCCCTGATGAAGATATCGAACAGGAACAGAAAATTGCCACGTTTCCTTCTTTCAGGTAGGTGGCCGGCAAGATGACCGCGTTGTCTTGACATTGGCGGCCGAATGCGGAATTTCATGGACGTTCGCTAGCGACTTGCAGTGGGAAAATATCGGCATAACCTGGTTTGATATGGACTGTCACCTTACGAGTGAGTATGCTTGTCATCCGGTGATGTTGGGTTTTCAAGAGAACTGTGGTAGCCAACTATTTGGGATATGGCTGATATTCGGATCACCCACTTGCGGACACGGTTGATCATGTTACCTTGTCGATGACCATCTCAAGATCGATTGATTTCTCAGCATTAGACTAGAACGACTTCATCAGACTTTTGAAGGAATACTTACCGACTTCAGGAATCAAAGACCGGTTTGCTGTGGTACAGTTAGTATTGGTGTCAAGGAGCCAGCCGCAACTCCTCTTGCCATCGAGTGACCTGGCGAGAAGCTGGAAGCAGGCAACTTCGGTCTAGACAGGAGGGGCACTGGCATTCCGTCACACACACCGGAATTGCTGAAGGCGTTGAATTCCGTCATTGGTAGCATTTTGGCGGTCTATACTTCATCCTTGCTTGAACCACATCCGACAACTCTGGAGAAATTGGTGTCGCACCTCGGATGGAAAAGAATCCAGAGCGGATCGAGGCATCATTGACACCTGTCAACCTTAGACGTCTGCAACCTAATCTGACCGCTAGTTCGGTTGGTGGTCAAGGTGTTGCGCCAGATAGAAAGAGCTGAGAGAACCCAAGTAAGAGCCCGGGTGACAGCTCGACAGGGTGCTAGACACGACGGAGTCGGTCGTACGATCCACGCACGCGCGCAACTCACTTCCCGTCCAGAGAATGCGGGCACGGGATCCTGAGATTTCCGCCAGTTCCGCCAACTCTGGTGGCGGCGATGTCTAGAACACTTTAGATCCGAGAGGGATGGGCCTCATGTGGGGGTTGGAAAATGCAGGTTGACGGCAGGATGGCAGCCTTTGAGCCTTGAGAGGTCGGGTCAACCATCATTTAAATGTCATGTAACAAGCAGATGCAAAGCTGAATGGTTGCTGACTACCACGTTGCTTTGAAGTATCGAGCCAGAAGGTCAGCTGCTCACAAAGATGATGAAGTCGGTGTGACCAGCAGTGGGTGGGATGTTCCTACCTTCCACGGCGCCGTTTCGCGATAGCAGCGAAGGAGCATGTCAGAATGTCAAACTCGAGGCAAATACTCACCTGGGAGCATTCTTAGGGCACATACCGAAATTCCCGGATATGCATACGACATCATCATGCATATTCACGGCAGCCGATACGAGCTCGTTCGTATGCATGCTTGCAAAAGCTGATCGTGACATGTCTCGCTGCAGGCTTTTGATAGCAAGGCGTAAGCGCATCAGGCCGCCCTCTGTTGAGCATTTGCTGGATACGGAGAATCCAATTCTCGTCGTGCTCCGAAGAATGCGGTGTGCAGTTTGGCTGATTTGGTAGAGGCGATCAGCAGATGAAGCCCAAATAAGGCTCGGTATCGGAATGCACTGGACCAGACGCTGGAACCTGACAGCGAACTTGACATGAACCAGATGCAAGGCAAAGGCCCGAGGACAACCTTGTCTGTGCTGCAATGTTGCTGTTGTGTACGCCTGCAGGATGCCTCTTTTCGAATGACTACGACATGCACCGTTCGTTGAGCGGCAAAGGACGCCGTCATCGCCTCGAGGAAAGCGCAGCTCAACGACATGAAACTCGGCAATCTCTGCCCACTGGACTGGGAATCCTTCAGAAGTGCCAACGTACCGTAAGGGAGCGTGGGGGAGACCAGCTGCTCAGAGACGTGCGCAAGTTTCCTTCAACCATCCTTGTCCAGCGTGTCAAAAGTTCGACTAGCCGGACCATCACTTTACTTACTTGTTAGTGTCACAGTTGACCGCCATGATGAATGCCTCTATGAGGACAAGCGTGATCAGGCCTGTTTATCACAGTAGACTACAGAGGCACAAAGGTCAGGTAGTACCTACTACCTGGGTATTGATATGATGGCTGGACTCGTACTCTGTAGAATATGGGCGCTTCACTCTACTACGTACCTAGTCAGCCCCGATCTGTAACCCTTCCGTAGCCCCCATCATCCCCCTTAATTGATGCTGTAGAAAGTCCATGGAAGTGAAGTGATGGAAGGAAAGCTTCAACGGCCAGGTTGCCTTGCTTGGCTGAAAATCCTGCCCAACGAGCTTGATGTCCCACTACTGTGTCAGTCTCGCTCAGAAACTCCATTGAAAGGAGACCACCGTTGTCCCCGTCACCCCCAGCACCCCCGTGTACAAGGTACCCAGACGGATCTTGGACATGGACTATTCCGCATTGATTACGGAGTACTCCCCTAACCTTCCAGCCGCTGTCTCTGGTCCACAATCATGGCGGTTGGGTTTCTCTACCACACCACGTTGCTGCATTTCCGGTATCAATTCCCGCAGACGGAAAGTCCGATGTACAGAGCTGTCATCATGCTTGGAAGGTCTGCTGCATGGCTAGTGCAGTAGAGATGACACCCTGGTCACTTTCGGTCGATTTCTTACCGTTCGCTACGAGGTACTCGCTAAGTCGCTTCCTGCAAGGCGACGAGGCGACCAGTGCGTCAGTACTATGGTACAGTAGTGGGCATGCTGACTGAGTCATGATCTCCCCCCGCGACAAGCCGTTCTGCTGCATGCGACTCATCACGCCGGCGTTGTTTCGAGACATGATGGATATCACAATCACCACTCCATTATTGTGTCCAGGTAATTTTGATCGAATTGGCTTCGGTCTCGACAAGCAGAGCTAGAACGAGCCAGAAGATCCAGACTCGTTGGTCTTCTTACAACCGAAGAAGAATTCCGCACATGTCGGCATGTCCTCAAATCAAGCCACGAATGGCAGTCGAGGTTATTGACGGCTTACACAGTCTTCCGGAGTCTTGTACGAGTAACATGCACGCTGGTTTTCCGCAGCAGCAAGGCGCAGGTCACTGCCGAGCAGATGCCTGCACATCAATCACGCGACCCCCGTTGATGCCCAACTGATGACCGCTACTTTCACCGCCTGGCGACAAAACAGCAACAATTACATTTCCTATTGTGCATATGCGATGTGCGATGACGAAGATCACTACATGATGAAAATGTGCTATCCGTACTTCGTATGTGCAACATTGACTTGCAGCAGTTCAAGCCGGTCACGAGGTCCCATCAATGACACCGGCACTGGGGCTTACGGGCCATTTCCAGCAGCCGAGCTATCCACCAAATCAAACAACCGCCTCACATTTGAAGTCGCGGACTCGGAAGCACCTGGTAAGTTAGGGCGAAAAAGCAAAAGCTTCTGGGGGCGCTCTAGCCTCCCACCCTGCTTGCACAACTCGTGCCCGATCGGCATAAGCTTCAGCACTAGACCCAGGGATGCTTCTAACTTCTCGGTAAGCAGTGTCCCCGTTGTTCGGAAGACCAGGGTTGGTCTTCCTAGCCTGGCACTATCGAGCTGGTCAGGGGCAGGCCAACCCTTTGCACGAATCGTGGTGTCTGCCGTTTGCCTCAGAGTGATGCATGCCCTTCGATACTCCGAGTCGTGCGGACCAAAGATGCGCCCAAGGTACCGCTGTCACGGTTCCTTGGCTTCATGACCCTTGCCTCGTCTGTTCGCAGGCGAGAATTTCTCACACAAGCTCGTTCCCTAATCATTGGGTACTGACACGAACAAGGGGGCCCTGAACCTTGCCTTTCCATCGTTTGTTCTCTTGGACTACGAGTACGAGCCTATTCTTTCTCTCCTTCCAAGTCCTCATCATCCCTCCCAGCAGTGATGGGGTCTTAGGCCAACACCACGGGAAACTTTTGGGCCTTCTGTCCCTTTGGCTATGATGCCAATCTCAGGATCCACCCCGTCCACCCGCCGTCGGGGCGCATGGCAGCCCTGGAAGCTGAAACACACCTTATTCTCGTGCCGGACAGGACCACCACGCTCTTCCCCCCATCATTGCTATCTTGACTCGCTGGTGTTTCCATTCCGGGAGCTCATCAGTCCACCGAGTAAAGTGCAAGCCCTCCCGGCTTACGAGCTCCCATACTCTGTACTGTGGTCACCGTAGTCCACATTTTCAACTTGCCCACCTCCACCCCAGCCGGTGCGGACATTTAAATTCGGGTGACTTGGAGCTGGTGTGACGGCAGCTTCGGATCCTGGGTCTAGCGTTGGGAATGGAGCTTTCTACGGCTTCCCACTTCGTTTGTGTGGGCAGCCGCTCGCGGATGTCAGAGAGTTTCTTGACTATCTGCGCTTCCGCGCTTCCTCGCCCGTGTAACCGTGGCTCTATTTGGCCACTGGCTGTGAAAAGGATCTCCATCCTCTGCTGCTCGCTGCCGTGTGTCTGTGTTATCCCAACTGCCCAAAATGCCCACCGCCTCTTCCACGCGGCGGACGGATAGCACATTCCGCCAGAATGAGGGCACAGAGGAGCCCCGCTCTCCGTGCAATCGTCGTTGCTCAATCTTTTGACTCCTGGAAATCGCGCTCCCTTATTATCCTCTCCCTGCGCCGGATGCTGATGCCTTTCTTTTCTCGCTCACCTTCCTTCCGCCCTTCCACGACGACCCGCCCCTTCCTTTCCTTTGGCGACGATGCCTAACCTCTTCGCCAAACTCTTCTTTCGTGAGGGTGGTACGAGAGATGCCCACGACAGTTTTCCCGCCAAACAGTTGTTCATCTTGGGTACGTCATCTCGCAGCCACCCCAATCTGGTATGCTGTAGCGAGCCAACTAACGCTGCCAACAGCACTATGTCGCCTCTGCGAGCCAATCGCCTTTATGTCGACCTTTCCCTACGCCTATCGAATGGTCGAGTCCTTCAACATCACACAAGATGAGACACGCATATCGCTTTATGCTGGCATGCTCATTACGGCCTTTGCCTTTGCCGAATTCTCGACGGGGACGCTTTGGGGCTCAATCAGCGACCGCTTTGGTCGAAAGCCAGTACTGATAATGGGTCTATTTGGAACGGCACTCAGTATGATATCCTTTGGCTTTGCCCGGTCACTACCAGCAGCCATCATGGCGAGGGCCCTTGGTGGGCTCTTGAATGGCAACTCCGGTGTCCTTCAGACCACGGTCGCAGAATTGGTTACCAAAAAGGAGCATCAGCCTCGAGCATACTCCATCATGCCATTTGTTTGGAGTGTGGGCTCAATCATTGGGCCAGCCATGGGCGGAGCCTTGGCCATGCCCTGCGAATCTCATCCATCTCTATTCCCAAGGGGCAGTCTCTGGGACACTTACCCCTTCCTATTGCCTAACATTGTCTGTGTTACCATACTTTGTATCGGCATCGGGTTCGGGATTCTGTTCTTGGAAGAAACACATTCGCAGTTGAAGGGCCGTCGTGATCTGGGACTGGAAGTCGGGAAGTTGTTGCTCAGGAAGCGCACATCAAGACGGAAGGATGCCCTCGGCCGCCATGCTCTGAAAGAAAACCAAAGCTTCAAAGGCGAAGACCCACCGCCAGGCTACCGCAGCACCGAGAGTTCCCCTCTACTTACGTCTACCTCAACACTGGCCTTGGATTCGGACCTTGCTCTGTTGCAGGAGAAGGAGAAGCTTGGCACGGTCAAGAAGTACAACAAGCATGTGGTTCTCATCATACTGGGATACGCAATCCTCGCCTAGTAAGTGCAAAGCACCTGTGACTGTTACGATGAGACTGACCTTGTCCAGCCACAGCGTGTCTTTCGATGCCTTGATGCCTACGTTCCTCAGCGAAGAACGTATGCAGACCCAATCTGCGCTCCCTTTCAAATTTTCCGGCGGCTTTGGACTCTCTACCCAGGCCATCGGTTTCATGCTGGCCGTCCAAGGCTGCTACGCAATGTTTGCACAAATATGGTTGTTCCCTCTGATCGTCCGAAGACTAGGGAACCTCCGTGCCTATCGTCTCGTTTTGACGATATGGCCACTCCTTTACTTTGTCGTTCCTTACCTTGTGCTCCTACCAGAGCACCTGCAGAAAATAGGCATCTATTTCTGCCTCATGACGAAAATGACGTTTCACGTAATCTCTTTCCCCTCGAACGCCATTCTTCTGGCCAACGCTGTGCCTTCGAAATCAGTCCTGGGAAGCATCAATGGATCAGCTGCATCAGCCGCCTGCTTTGCTCGTTCCTTTGGACCTATTGTGACTGGATCAATACACTCAGCTGGGCTGAAACTTGGATATAATGGCCTCGCATGGTGGGCATGCGGAGTCGTCTGTGCCATTGGAGCTCTGGAAAGTTTCTGGATGGAAGAATCAGAGGGCCGACTGGATCGTGCCTCGGAGGAGGAAGAGCAAAACAGCTGCGAACCCTTGTTGCATTCTGCAGCCGTCGAGTCGAACGAAGATTGTCCCCCACGCGCGGACAGTATCCCCTTGATTGACGAACTGGATCTTACGAAGACATTGAAGCCAGATGTCGATCTCGAAGCCAAGCAATAATATTGCAAGCTTCCACCATTTCGGAATTTACATGCGTTCTCATCTTCCAACCACGCTCAAACGTTACTGGTTGGCAACTCATTTTGAGCCCAACATCGAAATTCCTGCATTGGCTACGTTTTATCTGGGATTGTTGAACTTCCCTATTTGCAAAAAGAATTTATAAGCAGCGCGAGCTGCGACACCTGTATTACTGGATCATCTAGAGCATTGGGACGTCAACCCCCAATAAGGAAAAGGGACTGGGCAAGGATGTTGGGAAAGGCGCATTTGGAGGCGGTCTGTTGTTTTTGTATTACGTTCGGGCTTCTTTTTCATTCGTTCTGCATGTTCATCTGCTGTTACAATGATGGGAGGTCTTTTGGTTCGAGATACCTCGCGGAGGCTTTGTCCCCGGCTTGTTTGTGTTGCCATCGCCAGGCTTTACTGGGCAGGTGCGCTGTTGTAACTCTAGCTTGTACGTTAGGTGGGAAATCTGGGCGAATCCAATCCAGTGCGAATCCATAAAGGAGGAGAAAATAGAGACAGAGGTATTGAGCGGTCAGGATGATCCGCATTCAACATTGATCTCATTTGTGGAATATGTCCGCCGCGTGCGAGTGAGCCTCATCATTTGTACCACCACACTCCTGGAGCATTTCGTGCTGGCCCGGCCCGTCGCCACGATCCTCACCGTTGACGACATGCTAGCTCTGGTAGAACCCTCATACGTTGCCCGAATTCGAGCAACAGGAGAGAGTCGGATCTTCCGCAGCCTTCTCCTGTCCTCTCCCTTCTGGCCTACCAGCGAAGGTACGCCTTTCGACCCTGGAAGTCTGTTCCGTACTGGTGATGGTCCAATTAAGATCTGTAGGTCTCTGCTCGGGCTCCAGGAATGCATAAGTCATGTTGACGCCTTCAAGAAGTGTAGTCCCAACGATGGGCGAATAGCTTTAGGGCTGTAGTTGCCGAAGCAGCATATTGCCGTCGAGTCGAAACGGCCTCGGTGCTTGGCAACCGTTCGGTCGGCAGGCGGCGCGTGCTCCGTTACTGCTACATGATGCTGCTCTTAGACACTCACTTCATATCGAAGGAACTCCTTCCTTCTTCCCTATTCTCCAGTTCCAATGGTGCCTCTCTTCTCAACAATGGCACCTAGCAGGGCACTCAGCAATGTTTTACGAGGCCAGCGACTGTGTACACAAGCCGCCTCCACAACACCGTCCTTCACTCGGCGGAGATGTCTCGCTTCAGTTTCCTCATCGGCTCCCTCGCCGGGGAAGATAGCACCATTGGAGGGAATCCGTGTGCTTGATATGACCAGAGTATTGGCTGGAGTAAGTTGAGCCGATGCAGAAACGAGGATGGATCTTGTGTGTTCAGCTGAGGGAAGGTCGGGCTGACTATTGGTGTTGCTGCATAGCCGTACTGTACACAGATATTAGGAGATTTAGGGTAGGTACATATGGCTGAACCCCAAGGATTGAACCACATGGAACCGATCCTGTTGCTGGTACTTGCGAGCGGGCACTATCAAGCATAAGCACAAGCAGTCACAACAGCATGGGTGACCTCTCCGGGTCATCGAACGGAACGCTTACTGACGGGTGTCGAACCTTTCCAGGGCGGAAGTCATCAAAATCGAGCATCCGACTCGTGGAGATGATACCCGAGCTTGGGGACCACCTTTCGCCAAGTACAAAGCAGGAGGTAAGTCGAAAGCCCTCGTTCGCGGCTCGCTATGGGATCTGTTGCTCAGAGCTATGCGTTCACAGCCAAAGCGAAGGGAGGCCGAGCAGGAGAGAGCGCATATTTTATCGGTGTAAGTTCCCTTTCTCAAACCCTCTCCCTCTGTCGGGTCTGATCGAAGTCTCCGCCGTGCCTGTATTGTGATCGCGACCCTACCCATTTTCCAAATGTTCTTGGCTCCAGGAGAGCAACCCCTTGGCCCCGCCGGGAAGACTTCACTCACTGACTCTCAATTCGCAGGTCAACCGCAACAAGAAATCCGTCGGCCTCTCCTTTCAACAACCAGACGGCGTCAAGATCCTACATGAACTGGCAAAGACGTCAGATGTGCTCGTGGAGAACTACATCCCAGGTGAGTACCGATATAAACTTATGCCTGCGGCAGCTTTATCGCCAGGTTGCTGACCGCATACTATGCCGTCAGGCGCACTAAAGAAATACCAACTAGACTACGAATCACTTCGTAAGATCAATCCTCGGTAAGCTGACGTACCAACCCAACTTTCTCAAGCATGTGTGTGGGGAGGATGATCTGAGAGAGGGAGTGCCCCGTTGTATTGCCTGTGACCGATTCTGATTGTTCCCCAACCTATACAGCCTAATCTACGCCTCGATAACCGGGTACGGCCAGACCGGCCCCTACAGTTCCCGCGCAGGCTACGACGTAATGGTCGAAGCGGAAATGGGACTCATGCACATCACCGGCGAGCGCGACGGGTCGCCCGTCAAAGTCGGCGTCGCCGTCACCGACCTCACAACCGGCCTCTACACGTGCAACGCCGTCATGGCATCCTTACTCGCGCGCCAGAAGACGGGAAAGGGCCAGCACCTCGACGTAGCCCTGTCAGACTGTCAGGTCGCCACGCTTGCCAACATCGCCAGCAGCGTGCTGATCAGTGGCGAGCGCGATGGCGGGCGCTGGGGCACGGCGCACCCGTCCATCGTGCCGTACAAGGGGTTCAAGACGTCGGACGGGGATATCATGCTCGGAGGCGGGAATGATAGGCTTTTTGGTGTGATCTGCGACAAGTTGGGGCGGCCCGAGTGGAAAAGTGATGCCCGGTTCGTCACGAATGATGTGCGCGTCAAGAACAGAGACGTTCTAGAGGCTATGATCGAGGAAATCACCACCACAAAACCGACAAAGGAATGGCTGGCTGTGCTCGAGGGTAGCGGCATGCCGTATGCGGCGATCAATGATGTCAAAGATACGCTGGAGCACGAGCATGTCAGGGCGCGAGGCATGGTCACGCAGGTCGAGCACGAAGCGTGCGGGAGTATGAAGCTTGTCAGTCCGCCGGTCAAGTACTCCGAGAGTAAGACGGGGGTGAGGACGCCGCCGCCGACACTGGGCCAGCATACTGATCTTGTGCTCGCGGAAGTGTTGGGGATGGGTGGAGAGGAGATTGAGAAGTTGAGGGCGGAAGGTGTTGTTGCGTGATGTTGGCAGCAATACTAGTCAGGATACAAAAGATAAAAAGCAAAGGGCTCAGCAGTGCTTTCGTAGTGGTTTAAAAAAATGATGAAAGGGCTGTCTGTCACAGTTGATAGCATTAAGAACGGCTTGCGTTGTCTAGTAGTATTCAACCGTAGCATGGCCATAACACCACACCACCCAGCGATGGAGAGGGTGGGCTGCAATGATTCTTCCGAGGCGTAAAGCCTGTGGTAGCCTTAGCCCACAGCAGAAGCATATTCATGTTGCTGTTGCGGATGCTGGTGCTGGTGATGGTGATGGTGATGGTCGTGAGCGGCAGCCACCCTTCAGTCGCCCATACCACGTATGTGGATACGAACCATCATGCTTCTCGATTCGAATATGGCAGGGCCGGGTAAGTCTATGCTTCAGATGTTTCCTCCCCCGGCAGTGTTGTGTCGGGACTTCTCTTTCAGGGGGGTTGGAAAGGCACCTGTATATTTGTTACAATCGGCGTCCTCTTCAAAAAGAGTCCAGGTTCATCCCCAACAATTTGACACAGTTCTCCTGAAAGAGATTCCGGTTTCGTCCCAGCATATGACAGTAGTAATGCTCAAGGGAACATGGGGCGCGATGTATGCCCTAATCGGCGTAAACAAGAACCTGTGGGTAGCCAGGCTGTGCCTTTGAAATATGGGACGACTCCATTCCGGTGCCGTTCGGTCTGAGAAAGAAACTTGTGGGTGATAGTGGTTTCAAGAACAAGGAGTGATTTTTGGACCGTCGTCGTTCTGGATCGGCAGGCTCATTGCTTGGACGGTTGACCTTTGAGGAAATGTGGCATGCTGTCGAGTACTTCCAGCAGTGAGATGGCGCAGGTAGTTAGGTAGCGAGTCCTTTGTCTACCGAAGTGACTTGGCCTCTATTAGCGAAGAAGCAGCGTATCACTGAACGTGAAGAGTGGAGGCGCAAAGTCCGCGTCGTGGTGAGCGGTTTCACCCTTGATTTCAATGCCTAGAGCGATGCTTGTTCAGTCGCGAAGCTCTTGCAGACAAGAGCGAAGGGCCTTCTCTTCACTCATTCGATCTCGTAGCAGTCCAGACGCGTTCACCGCAACCCCATCCCTTTGATCTTGTCCTCGACCAAGCGACCGACTATCTTTTCCAACATCGCCGGCGCGGCCTGTTGCCCGACTGCGCCCTCGAAGTAGCCCACGACACTCTTTTCCACCAGCTTGCCCACAACATCGATCTCGACATTGACCTCTTCGCCGGCCTGCTTCTTCGCTAGTACCACGCGCTCCTGCGTGTATGCGATCAACATGACTTCGAACCAACCCTGCTCGTCATCGACGTTCGTTATCGTCAGGCTCGCCCCGTCGAGTGTAATGTAGCCCTTCTCCACGATGTACCTGAGCACGGCCTTCTCCCGTGGCTGCAGCCGAAATGTCAACGCATTCCCGTCCGGCGTGACGGACACGACCGTGGCGACGGTGTCGACGTGTCCTTGCACGAAGTGGCCTCCCATCCGCGTACTCGCGGACACTGCCCGTTCGAGGTTGACATGGCTTCCTTCTCGTAAGCTGCCAAGGTTCGTGCGTCGGAGGGTTTCGGGGGCGACGCCCACTTTGAAGGATGAAGCGTCGAATTCCGTGACGGTCAGGCATGTTCCATTGACGGAGATGGAGTCGCCGAGCGCGGCGTCGGAGAGGATCGACGCGCAGTCTGAGATGGTCAGAGAGGTGCCGTTGCCGCCGGAGGTGGATGGGTCGAGCGCCGTGAGAGATGTTACGGTGCCGACGGTCTCGACGAGGCCGGTGAACATTGTGGTGGTGGTAGACTGTATGTTTCGATCGTTTGGCGGATGGTGGATAAATGCAGGTGACAAGAGAGTCTGAGAGACAAGTTGAACCAGCGAACGTTCAGAAATAATGTACACAGTACGAGTTGTGAGAAGGAAAGTGGTGGAAGCAATCTAATACGTAGTACATCCACCAACGCAGGTTACAGGGCTCGCAGGCAAGTTTTCCGCTAAATTTGGCGGGCGTGGCCGCCGCTTTTGGAGGTAGTCTTCCGTTGATGCTAAAAGAACGCACGGTGGGTGCGTGGAGCCCTAAACCTGCCCTACTTTTTTTTTATCTTTAGCTTGTGGGGGAGAAAGTTGCAACGTTTACCTACCCTCGCTACCTAGATATGCAGAGTGGAGGGCGGTTTTGGCAAGCACTGTACTGACTGTAAGCGTAGCATACGGTATGTTTTTGCTGGCGAGCTGGACACTTGGTCACCGCGGACATGGTCACGTGGAAATCGATGCAGGGCCTTTTCTGACGAGGTACGGAGTAGGCAACTTCGAATCTGGGCTGCGCCTCATTCTGATTGAGCATGCGTCGACATGGCTCACTACATTCATCTGGGCTGCCTACCTTGGTTCCAATAGTCCAGTTTGAGCGTCTTCAAAGCCTTATTTCAGCTATGTCAGATTCGCGGAATCCTGCTCGCTAGCGATGCCGCTGGTCGAGCCTTTGACCTCAGCCCGTCACGATTGCAACCATTTTCGAACATAACGCCCACGGCGCCCAGTGCGAATTACCACATCTCACGACCAGAGAGCCGCAATCCACAGTCATGAAACGTCTATGATCTGTTCTACTTATATGTCTGACCAACGAGGTTTACACGATGCGCCTTTTGGAATTTGACGGTCAAGGTGAGCTTCGCTTGACCAAGAATTTGGACGAGAACATTCCGCCCTACGCGATACTTTCCCATACCTGGGGAGCCGATGACGAGGAGGTTACTTTCAAAGATCTAGAAAGTGGATCTAGCGAAGTCAAGGTCAAGCTTGGCTATCGCAAGCTTCTTTTCTGTGGGGAACGAGCTAAAAGAGATGGCCTTCAATACTTCTGGGTGGACACATGCTGTATCGATAAAGCAAATCATACCGAGCTCTCCGAAGCTATTACGTCGATGTTTCGCTGGTATCGTGACTCTGTTGTGTGCTATGTGTCCCTATCAGACGTTTCTGTTGGTATATGCGACAAAATCGACGAGATCAAGGAGACATGGGACTCGGCCTTTCGAAGCAGCAGATGGTTTACACGGGGCTGGACACTTCAAGAACTAATTGCTCCAAGATCAGTCGAATTCTTTTCACTAGAGGGAGAGCTTCTGGGTAATAAGGAGGTACTGGAGCAGCAGATTCAAGAAGTCACGGGCCTTCCTATTGCAGCTCTCCGCGGTGCGTCTTTATCTGATTTCAGTGTTGACGAGCGGCTGCGATGGGCAGAGAATCGACAAACCCGGAAAGAAGAGGATAAGGCTTATTGTCTTCTGGGGATCTTCAACGTCTTTATGCCTCTCATATATGGTGAGGGAGAAAATGCTTTCATCCGGCTGAAAGAAGTAATCGAGAGATCTTCGAGGAGTGAGTAGATACTTCCCACCGTGTTTTCCTGCTTACCAGATCCTTGGTCTCACCTCGACTCCTTTACTCTTTCCATAAAGTCCCAAAGAATTGCTAAATCTAACAGAGACTACGCTTTCCTTAGCCAAACTTGACGAGGCGACAAACAAGAGCTTGGACGAGTCTCGGTTAGCAGTCTTAGGCGGCCTTGACGGCCAGGTTCCAGGTCTAATCGCTCGCTTGGCAACCGAATTTGTGAAAGAGGTGCAAAATCATACTCCAAACCTAGCTGTACAGATGCAAGAAGCATTCCGGACGCAGGAGAAAGAGCTCACCAATCAGGGGCTAGACAGCTTGCAACATATCACGCGAACAGTGGACGTTGCTAGTCCGCACTCCACAAAACTTTCAAGATCACGGCTGCTAAAACAACAGAAATCACCGACTGGGGCCCTTCGAAGAAACAGGGGTAATATACAACGCACCTTTACAAATCGGCAGAAATCCAAGGGACAAGATACCTCCTCAGTGTTTCAGCAGAATCTCTGCAACCCAGCTGCCTGGCAGCGAGGCATTGATTCTTGGCTGACAATCATTTTTCTTGCTAGTGGGACCGCCTTTGCGAGTCCGACTGTTAACAGAACTTTGCACAGGTTCAGGGCAAGCGCACATGACGATCCAATACTTGCTTTAATGGCATTTGTTGTTGCTCTGTACATTCTCAGATTCTGTCATCAGCTGCCAGCTCGGATTTCGCTGCTTTCGGATAGCAGCGTCTCATTTGAAGACGCATTTGGATCTCGTTTGGCGATCCCCTTTCTGCAGTGCAGCGACTTTGAGATATTCCGGGGATTTCTTGAAGTTCATTACAAGCATCATCGCCCTGGGCTACAGCATGTTTTACACAAACAGTATCTTATCCTACTCGAAGCTTCTCAATCACGAGTGATTGATCCCGAGAGGTGGTCTCAGGTGGTGAAACCCCGTTCGAGGCTCACCATGTTCATGGTCATGATGTCTGGAAAGTATACTTGTCCAAAGTGCCAAGGTGCCCTTGACAACACGGAACTTTTACGAGCATCCTGGTTAGGATTCCCATTCTGAAGCCCAAAACTCAGTAACTCACTTCTCTCAGTCAAAGCTGCGATGAGCATTACATGATTGCCGGAACCCAAGCTCTGGCGGAGGGAAGTTCCCTTGAAGAGCTTCAAGACGAGCAAGAAGACGAAGACGAGATAACTACCGAAGATGGTAAGAAATTAGAAGTTGTTTCTGAAAGACACTCGCTGAACCTCCATTCGAAAGGGGCCCCAAAACATGAAGATAGTGATGAGGATGATGATGTGAAGCAGAACTCCAACAATGTAACCGCCACATGGAAACCCGATGTCACGTACAGAAAGAATGCAATCAATCGTGTCGCTGAAGTGGATCGAATTCAATCAACTTTCAAACACATGGCTCTATCACAGTCAAAGAAGAGACGGTCTTTCGAAGATGCTGAAATGATTTTCGAGTCATATCACTACCCAGACGGAATGTATCCAATCCGGAAAAGGGTAACAAGACAACCGACAATGTTACGCCACCTTGGGGATCTGGAACATTACCGGCTCGAAAAAATAGACTACGACTGGACGGAGACCTCGAGAACGAAACTAAACACATCTGAGGGTAAACTATTGTCCTTGATGAACACTTCGACCTCGAACCAATTGTTGAAAGGCTTTCGACGCATGAGCCGAGACCGAAGGGCCGAAATCTATCGGCTTCTCAATGTCAAGAACGCCGCGGAACAGCAGGGTGGCGTACTCTGGCATGTTGCCCACATGAAGATTATCAAATCTCGCACCAAAAGCTACGGAAATGGCCCGCCCAGGGTAGAAGTGTTTTGCATGGAAATTGTCATCGACCGGGTAGTCGCAAGCTCAGCCTTTCTATTCCTCCAGTGTTTGAATGGGACCTTTGAAGCCAAACAGATCACCTTGCCTTTCTATCCAGAAGTGCTACGAATTGGACGCCAAACAAACAGCAGAACAGCTCCGACCCCTGAGAATGGCTACTTTGACAGCAAAGCCGTGTCAAGACAACACGCAGATATATGGGCCGATTTAAGCGGCAGAGTGTTCATTCGAGATGTGAAATCATCAAACGGCACATATGTCAACGATCTGCGGTTGTCCCCTGAGAAATGTGAATCGGAGCCACACGAACTCCGCCTCGGGGATAAATTGGAGCTTGGTTATAATATCGAATCTGAGGATCAAAAAACTGTCGTCCATTACAAGATCTTCGCAATAGTCGACTTTGTTGGGTTTCTTGGACTTCGGACTAGCTGAATTTATGCACATTTGGGTCGAACTCAGTTGAGAGAGAAAAACAAATTCGGAGTGAAGAGGCGCAGTGCTGGAAAGGATACGACGAGGTTCATAACCGTCAGAAACGGCGATGCGCCCGGCTCGCAACCAACCCCTTCGCTTGACCGGAGGCGGATTCCCCAGTGTTGGCTCCTGCCGGGCCTGAGGGCACTACACATTACTCATGCGACATTACATCCCTCTTACACTTCGACCAACTCTTACGCGCCACTCACACCGGCAACGACTTTACAATTTACATCTTTTCCGCTGCGTCATGGATCCAATGCCGCTGCTCCAGACCGAGTTACCAGACATCTGGTCTCGCATCCTAGATATTGCATTCCAGGTATATCAATGTACTAGTATTAACCATCGTCTCTATTTCGGACAAAGCATTATCGACATCGAGTGCGCCTTTACCTACCTTCGAAAGCCTTCAAACCTCGAAGATCTCTCGATTCCCGGATATCCCTGGACCTGAATGATACCTCTCGGCGACAGTCCAACTTCGAGCGTCTTTCACCTCCACGAGCAGATGGTGCCTTTCGCGACAGTGCAGGCCAGAGTCATAACATTGTTGACAAATGTCGTAGTCTCCCGTGCTACAAATATTGCAGTGATATAGTGGCAAGGACGTCAAAGGCCCTAACATCTGTGCCCAGCAATGATCGCACCAGATTGTTTCTGAAAAGTTGCTCCTCACCATTCCCATATCCAGTTGCTGTGTTTCGGAAGCACCTTTTGGAGGAGCCGTAAAAGCAAGGCCACTGATAGGAGGGAACATGTCCAGAAGTCTCCACGCAGCAGGTCTGTCATTAGGATCCTCGGCTCGACACATGTCCACTATATCCCTATAGTACTGCGGGATGGCTTCTGACAAGGGGGGTAGATTGACAGGGCTGAGGTGGCATTCATCGTAACAAGGCTCGTCCGGTGCGTCGCATCGGTTTCGTATACATACAGGGCTGCGATTTGCTTGACTTGAATATTCGGCGAACAACCACAAAATCAAGCCAAGATGGAATATGTCGGTCTTCGGTTTGATCGGTGGAGAGTCTTCTTGAGAAGTGGATTGCGATTCGAAACGCAGATATCCAAACTCAGGTGGGTAGTAACAAACCATTTTGGACCCCACGTTGAACGTCTCCTTGAACTTCCAGAGTAGGACACGATCGTGGCTATCGATGATAATCGGTGGCTCAAGTTCTCCCAGCGTCCCCACTACGAGGCCCCTCGAGTGCAGGGCCTTGAGTCCCTCGACTAACTGCATCGCCCATTTCTCCCGCTGTTCCCAGGCAATGGTGCGGTCTTGGCTAAGCTTTTGCCAAACGAAACAAAAAGGCGACCTTGGAATGTCGACGAGGTAGCTCTTGAGAACCATTCCAGCTTGGTCGGTAACAATACCACGTAAATAAGCAAATCCGGGAATGTCAGCCATACATCGAAGAACCCTGATATTATAGAGTACTTCCCGACTAGGGGTGGAACTGGAAAATCTGAGCTCGCAAACCAAATTCCCGTCGACAGAAGATATGAAGCGTTCAGGCGGATTTACAGGTGCGATCTGTGCCACATTGCTGTCGACATATTTATTGCAACCGAGGTCTTCGAGGTCCGTAAGTACGGTTTGAGACGAACTTGCGCATTGAGTATTTCTGTTGGAGGTGTTTCCTCGACCGTGCTGAAACACCTTCCGAACGTTGTCCTGAGTAGACAGCGAGAGCTGGAGGTGACTGTCTTCCTCGACATCTTCAAGGTCTCCAAGAGACTCTCGGATCTCTTTGAGAAGCGAGTACGGAGTTGCTACCGTTGCAAGTAGGTTCGTTGAATGCGTGCTGTGTTCGTGGTTGGAGACCTTTGCAACTAGCCAGTATTTAGATGTGCGATGAATTCTGACTGAAACGCAAAGCCTGCGCCAGTGCCGTGGAGATAGAAGATAGAAGAGCGTATAAACGTTGATTCGGTAATTATTTGAAGATGATTCTTCGTAGGATCTTGCCACAAGAAGACCGCATTCGGGAAATCGTGAGTCCGACGTATATTTCTCTGGGTAGAACGACGGGGAGAGTTCTAAGGAACTTGCCGGTTGCGGCGGAGATGTCATGAATGGCGGCGTAGAAGAAGGTTGAGTGTTCGTATCTGGAGAACCGAACTTGTCTACCGGAGGACATCCTTTCTTACGATGGGTCTCTGTTTCGGGTGGCTCGGCATAACGCCTCTTCCGAGGGAAAAGACCAACCACAGAGCTATCGCTGGTCAATCGCAACGATCGGACAGCCGATTGAGTATACACAGTTGATTCGATGCCGGGGAACTGCTGGGATGCAGTGGAGGATGTCGCCTGACGATGGACGAGATCGCGGCTGATCAGAGTGATGGATGAGCTGACCTGAAATCAGTCTGACGAAGTCATGGATACCTGGAGCTGCACTCACAGGACACTGGCACTCATGGCAGCAGGAATGTTCTCTCTGTACTCCTTCAATGTGTCATGGATCCTGCGTATCTCCGACTTATGTCTCAGCCAGGATGCCCGCCGAGGTCGACTTGTGCCGTCCACATCTCGCAGGACTTTCGCCTTGATGAATAAATCGAGCTGCTCAATGGTGCATTTTGCCTTGGACAAGTTCGCTGTAATGACGACTGATTCTGGAAACGGACCATGTTTGTCAATCTCTTGGACTAAGTCGGCGAAATGTTCAAGTTGTTCCTGTGAACGCCAGAATCAGCAGTGGCAGCATACTGCAATGGCTATGCGATGGTAGACTTGCCTGCAGCGCCTCAAATTCTTCATGAGCCTGAAGGAAGGATTTGGTGTGCTTGACAGTCTCAGTGGCCAGCTGCGCGACGGTGACCACGCTGGAAATCAATCCTAGAAGCTCGGCCATAGTTAGATAAAGGTGTACATTGTCCTGTTGAGGCTGGCATGTTAGTGAAGCAATGATAAGGCTGTGGTTAGCGGTTGCCTTGTTGCCTTCTCGGCTAGTTGACCATTAAGAAAGGAGAGAGCTCAAGACCAATATTTGCGATTGGTTGCCCTAGTGGCTGCATCGTGTTGTGAAAGTTGAGTATCAAGTCTCTGACTCTAAAGAAGAATAGTAACTGCGCTCATTAGCTCGACCGCGGGTGTCATTTTTGAAATCCAAAATCAACAGGTTGCTGGAAGTGTTAATTAGGGGGAAGGAGGACGTCGGGTTCCCCAGAGAAGAGCTAGGGTACATAACCACACTTCAGTTGAGGAACAGAGACAGCGATCCTGAAGCAATCCGAGGCCAGGAGCAGGTATTCCAGGAATATTATATGCCCTGACAGTACTTGAGGTGAAATAACCTCCACCTCGAACTCTCACAGTTCTCTCTCCGCCAACCACCGTCTCCATTTCGGAGCGGCCTTGCGTCGCCAGCTCTTGCCATATATGTAGGTTGGGATGGCCGCCAGCATTGAGCACAGGACACATAGGCCGAAGAACAAGAACGTATAGCCATAATTCGTTGCGATAATGAAGGGCTGCACAGAGTATGAGATGGCGAAGTTGATGCAGGAGGAGCAGATTGCCAGCACGACGACCAATTCTCCGGCAATCTATCGAGGTTGATTAGTACCTCCGCCGGTCAAAGAGAAATTTGAGGATGCAGGCTTACCCCAGGAAAACACTCCATAGCATATGCGGTGGCAATCGAGCATGCCGACACCTGATGTGCAATCATACAGCCAACGCCAAAGGCTATTGTCATCCAGTGCATGCCGAAGTTGGCTCCCCAGCCGTACAGCTGATAGCCGACCGCGGCATACACAAATGAGAAACATAACGTCCACAGTCGCATCTCTGGCTCCTTGATGCCGTGATTGCGGCGAGCCAGGAAGATGACAATGTGGTCACTCAGGACTCCGGTAGCCCAGCCCACAAAGTTGCCCACAAGGGCAGCAAGAAAGACCAGACCAGTGGACGTAGTAGACCAATTGTATGGCGGCTCGGTAAGAATCTCCGAGATGGTGTTGAAAGACACAATACCGGCGGTGCAGCCAAACGCAAATATCACTCCTGCGATCACAATGTTCGGGAACGTGAAAAGCAGGAAAGGTCGGCGGAAGTACTGCCAGAAGGTTGTCGAGTCCTGCGGAAAGAAGACCCAGGGCTTCAACTTCTCCACATAAGTCCGTTTGGGGAAACGGGATGTCCACTCGTTATCTTGGTCTGGATCATTTGGTGACGGAGTGCTCATCAGGGTGTTTTCGGCGTCCTTGGAAGTGTGTATAGGGGTGACCAGGCCTTCGGTGCCGGGGACTGTGCCCATAACTTTGTGGAACAGGAATCTCGGGAACAACGTCTCCTCGAAAGTGAGAAAGAGGAGCACCAGCACTCCGCCGTCGATTATGGCGACAATATACTGAGACCATCTCCAGTTGAGCGAATCCGAGATGCTGCCGCCAGTTATCAAACCGAGAATGCTACCAAGTTGCTGTCCGAAGAGGTAAAAGCTCAACATTCGGCCACGTTGGTGAGCGTAAAACATGTCGAAGACACTCAGCTGGATAACAGCTTGATAGGCTGCAGTTCCAACCCCATTTAGAACCATAGCGAGCATCCAGGAAGCAGTCCCATTGAAGTAGCCAAGCCAAATGCCTGCACACATGCAAATGACGGTCGATGCCAGGAAGACCGGTCTCCGACCTATCTTATTGGCGGTGGGAATCCAGAAGATGTTGACGAAGCCGAGAAGAAGGTAGTTCAGAGCCGAGCCGCCGTTCATGTTCGTCAGACTCACACCCGTTTGCTCAGAAACAGTCGTCCATGCCGCACCGAGGGTGTTTTCGCCATAGGAGAATGCGCAGGCATACAAGGCCAGCAAGAAGAGTTGGTAGTACTTCTTGAACCGGTGCCACCTCAGAGGATCAGTACCAGCATTGGTTGGCTGAGGGATCAAGACGATATCGCTGGCCCCTGTAGCATGGGCGGCTTGCAGATTGTGATCAACTGTCCAAGGGCTTTAGTGATGTTTCATCAACAAGCCAGTACGCAGAAGGACTTACCGTCGACAAGTTGCTCTGTGCCAGGCACATCCAAGTCAAACAGTTTGCCAGACATCTTAATGAGTAGTGTAGATAGGGGAGACACATGGAGAGGAGCATCTTAGGCGTCCTCCCAGGGACAAAAGGACCATTTTATATCTCTCCCGAGGGATAGTCGCAGCTGCTGAACTGATATCGAATGCGGGGAGTTTCCGTTCTAGACAAAGTACAAGTAGATAGACCTGGAGCGCTAGCTCGACAACGGCTCCACTCCTTGAGAAGGTCGAAGCGTCGGCTAATCACAAGCAGCTGATGGTTGAAGTCAAGCACCACCGATAAACGCTTGTGCAGCGGAGAAATGCTCCGCTCTTCTGAAAGTCGATCACCGATAGGGGAGTCCGGCTTCCTATCCCAGGACTTCGCTGGTCGGTGAGGTAGCACCCTTCAGAGGGGTCAAGTCATGGACGGAGATGACCGTGCTAGAACCGATCATCTGGCGCATTGTTGGTGTTCTTGGGCTGCTTGTTGGTGGCATTGAGGCATTGAAGGCGACTGATTCACATAATCGGGTTCCTTTGGTGATAAACTGAAAGCGTGTGACAGATCTCTTCATGATAACAATCTGTTCCCCGGTCGCCGGTCAAGCTGGGTAAGCCAACGTATGCGCTGGATCAGAAGGCCGAATGTCCCATTGACATCGACGAGGAATGCCTTCTGCATAGCAGGACAGGAAGTTGACCTTGTGTTCCAGTATATCCAGGCTCAAGCGAGAGACATGTTGCCACAGAGAGGGGCAACAAAATACTCCCAGTCATTCTTTTCCAGTTTTCGCCCAGTTTCCGAGATCCGCTGTAGGTCTCTTGCTTGCCACACTTTCTCAATGACCGCCCTTGTGCGTGTGACATTGGCCATGGAATCAGCAAGTTGGTGCAGTGCATAGAGGACGAAGGGTCGAGCATATGCCGGTGCAGTCCCAGCATATGAAAGGGTTTGGTAATCACGATCCAAGTCGAGTTGCACCGCTGCAACAAACAAAGGCCACGTAATTCCTGCGACAACCTGGCACTCCAACAGAATTCCGACGAGGCGAAGGATCATGTCTACTTGAGCTGAGACCCATGACATCGATGGCTCGGCACCGTTCAGGAGGCATTGAAGGTACAATTCTGCAGCCAGCCTCTTCAATTCGGCTGCTTGAGCCAGAGCGTCATCATTGGCGTCCCAAACCCTCTGCTTCAGGTTGCTCAAGCGAACTTCCAGTGCGGCAGTAGTAGCTTGATATTCGGCAGTGTAGCGGATGTCTCGATCTTGACGCCCAAGCTCTGTGATTTCGCTGATTATCGAGACCAACTCTGGAGAGCATCCCAACCACTGATCGCATTCGGGATTATCTTCCCAGAAATCGCTTCCGAAAACAGGGTCCTCACCACATGCTGTACGTCCAATGACATCCTGAAAGGCGAAGTAGCGCTCGCAGAATTGGACGAGCTGGCCTTCTTCGGAGGCGGCTGATGTTGGGGCAGTGATCTGACGACGTATTCGAACCAGATCTCTTGCGCCCTTCAGATGTACAACCCAACGTCTGTCGCATTCATTTGTAATCTCGAACATACACAGCAACAGCATTACAACCAAGGTTTCGATGTTTTGTGCGATCTCCCTTGGATCGGACTGTCGCAATCGAGCCCTGAGCGTTTGGAGAACTCGATGGCTCAGCTGCAATGCCGTTGCCTTGTAGCTTTCATCGCTTCGTGAACGATGACAAGCAGCCAGAGCAAGTATAGACTCGAGTGCGAGGGCGGAAGTGCTCACAGCGAAGGGGACGAGCAGTGATGCCAATGGTGATGTGGACGAAAAGCTAGCCACGCTCACGGGGCATACCTTTCGGACGTAGTAAGATAACAGCAGGCTGGCATCATCAAGCTCCCATTGCGGCACACCTGGTAGTAAAGTGAGAGGTGACGCGATTGATTGCACGGGTCTTGCGAGCTTTTGCGTGGCAATCCAGGGACTTAGGGATGCTGTACTAGCGGATTCCTGGTTTTCAGTCTCACCGGCCACTGACACAGTCGCTTGTGGTATGCTATCCCCTGGTTCGAGATCATCGTCCGAGTCTAGCAACTCATGTATGTTGTCGATGGTAGTATTGACGAAGCTGTATGGGAAGACGTGAGGTATGGAGCACCAGATAGCAAGGTCATTGTGCGTTTCTGGTGTCGAAGGTGAAGCCGCAGCAGTCTTTCCGCGATCTTTTGACCAGACGCCGGCTCGTCCGAATTTGAGGCCTTTGGAAACATATTCAGCCTCCCATTTGAGAGCAGTCGTAGAAACACATTCCAGTCCTTTTGCCTTGCATTGGTCGCATACCGGCTTCTGCTCTCCGCATTTGATTTTGCGGTGCCGGCAGGTCTGACATCCTGTCCTCGTGCGGCGCTTGATCGGGCCTGTCGTCGACTTACGAGGTCGAGGCATTGGAAGACTTCATATTTGCCGCTATCAGGAAAGAAGCTATCTCAATGCGCTGATGACCACGGTATGATATCAGTATATCATCGATGATAACGCAGCGATAGATGGTATGGAGATGAAGGAGTACGGACTCGCGGAGTAGGTGGATGGGAGTCCGAGGCACGCGACCGGCCATATTACATAATCCTCGCCCGTCGCGAACTTTTTGGACATTCAGGACTTCCTCCGCAGAGCAGAATCACTTTCACCAACTATCGAGCAGACTTCCACAACAGTGCTGTCCCGGGGATACGAGACAGTTCCATGACATGTTGGCGACATGAATTCATTCCAAGGCACTTTGATGCCATTCCTCTACCCTTGCCTCTGTCAGTCGGCCACACAATCTCTTCGAGCCAGTTCCCATAGGATTCCATCGCGAATACGGCGGCAGCTTCTACACACCACTCGCAGCCAGAATCAATCGTCGCTTACAGAGGTCAATGCTGCTCGGCGTGCTGCCGCCTACGAGCCACCTCCGCCGGTCGCTTTTTCACGGCTGAACCCTTCACCAGACGACTATGGGCGCAATGTCTTCATCGACAAGTGCACCCTCACCATCCACGCCGGCTCAGGAGGAAATGGCTGCGTCTCTTTTCTGCGCGACGTACACATATCAGATGGTCCTCCCAATGGAGGAGACGGTGGCTCGGGCGGGAACATATGGATTCAAGCCGTGGCCGGACAAACCAGTTTGCACAAAATAGCCAGGAGAGGCGTCGTGAAAGCAGGCCGAGGAATCGGCGGACAAGGCAAAAGCCAAGGAGGTCGCAAGGGAGAAGACATCTGCGTCCAAGTCCCAGTAGGCACAGTTGTGCGAGAAATCTGGCGCAGCGACCCTCTGGCAGAGGAAGAAGCAAGGCTCAAAGAACTCCGAGCCATGAGCGACGAAGACCCGTACTCCCAGCCCGATCACGGCCTCCGAAACAAATGGATCCTGTATGCTGGTGTCCAAAACTCCGACGTGAAGAACGTTGTCGAAAACCTCCCACCTCCGCCTAAGCCGCGAAGATCTCATCTCGCTGTCCTCCAGCCTCCCGCTCCAATCACCCTGGATCTCGACGAGCCCATGGACAAGCCAATCCTCCTCGCAGTAGGCGGCGCTGGCGGTCTGGGAAACCCTCACTTCGGCACGAAGGAAGACCCCAAGCCCAAGTTCGCAACGAAAGGCGAACTCGGCATCCGGCTCAAACTCGAACTCGAGCTCAAACTCCTCGCCGACGTAGGTCTTGTTGGGCTTCCCAACGCCGGTAAATCGACCCTCACCCGCGCGATCAGTAACTCCCGCACGCGCATCGGTGACTGGGCATTCACCACGCTCGCCCCGACCATCGGCACCGTCATTCTTGACAACAACGAAGGCCGACCTCTCGTGCGCTCTGGCATCGAAGGCGAAGCACCGCGCGTCAACTTCACCGTGGCCGATATCCCAGGCCTCATCGAAGACGCCCATCTGGATCGCGGTCTTGGCCTCGAGTTTCTCCGCCACGTCGAGCGCGCCAGGGTGCTCGCATTCGTCATCGACCTTTCCGCCGGCGACGCCGTGCTCGCCCTCAAGAATCTCTGGAAAGAGGTCGGCGAGTACGAAGCCCTACGTAACAGGGAACTCAACGAGGAAAGCCAGAGTCGACTAATCAGTTGGTCGCCTTTCGAGCTGCAACAGGCCAAGGCCACCGAGCAAGACGACGCCACATCCACTCTCTACGACGACGCCGGTGACGAGATGTCGATTTTCCCACCTCCTCCGACGACCAGCCCGCTTGAACCGCTCAAAATGCCGCCCATCAGCGCGAAGCCGTGGTTCGTCATCGCCACGAAAGCCGACAAGGACGCCAGCGTCACGCAAGACGAGTTCGCTAAGCTCGCGTCCTATGTCCGACAGGTCGGGACCGGCGAGGTCGAGCATCCCAGCGGCAACAGGAACGGCTGGAGGAATCGCGTCGCTGCAATTCCCGTGTCGGCGATTAATAGTCAGGGTATAGATAAAGTTATTCGATACACGGCGGGTGTGTTGGATAGTTTGAAGATAGGTTAGTGAGAGCATTAGACAAGTACCTGGTACCTACCTAGTGTGAGGCTGTGACCCTGGTGGTCATTCAACGTTACTTAGGGTATTGCGCATCCCATGTCTAAGGTACACTTTACTTATATATGTACAAAACATACATACTATATTGACAAATAGACAGTGTTTCAAGTCAGTCTTCGATTTTTCTTACTTTCCACTCCCGTGTTGTCTTGAGCAGAAACGAATATTGAAGTGAGCCAGTTGTTCGGCGCACATACATGCAAGTACTAGATGACGGAGACACACTTGGTCAGGATCGGAGAATGATTCACAATAAAGTTTTGATTCTTGAAAGCAATTGGTACTGGGGTATCTAGGGCACTTTTTCATAATCATACAAAAAGTCTGAATGGTGTTTCATCCCACCTGCCCTCCATAGAAACACCATTGACCCTGATGGCATGCCTTAGGTAGCTGTTCAAGCTCCCAGCATATTGAGACACATCCTGTGCCATTTTGTACACTCCACAACAAACGCCATGCTATGATTCTTCTTCATCTCTTGCCAAAGAAGAGAACAAGTCGTCCCGATTTCCACACCAAGTAGAAAGTGTTTTCCACATGCACACACCAAGAAGACTAGTTCGAGGACCAGTACCAAGAAAGATGCTGAAGACGATCAACCTTGTCGAGCACCACTAGCGACGTCGGTTTTCGCAAGCTTGTATCGTACGGCTTCTCGGATCAAATCGGTTTGCCAGACCTCGTCCATAAACTCCATGCCAGCGACATCGCCTCTTTCCGGCTCACCAAGAATGACACTCAAATCCTTCTTCTGCGACGCGATCCATTTCTTAGTCATTTCGATCGGGTCCTTGGCAAATGCGGTGAAGAATTGATGTCTGGCCTTGGAGTGACGGATAGCTTGCATGAGAACAGCAATTTCATCGTTGATCCTCGCGATCTCTCGGTTACGTGCTTGGTTCTCCGGGCTGTTGGTCATCTTGAGCATCAAGGCGCGCAGAGGATCTTCAACCATGACTTGGACGTCATAGATAGTTGGCTTCGGGTCCTTGTGGAACTCCTCGTCGACATGAATTGTGTATGGCAAGCGGATTGGTGGCAATGGGTGAAGATGAGGGATGATTCGCTCAGGCACTTGTGGGAAGAAGATGGTATCGGTGCCGAAGATTTGACGAAGACTGTCGTCACATCGAATGGTTCGACGTTCGTCGTCCTCTTGAAGATTGAAGAACTTGACATATTCCCAAATGCCCATGACGACTTCAGCACGATCGGCTTCTTCCGTGTCCAATGCATCAGCGAGAGCCTTGCTAAGGCGAAATCGTTCAGGTTGTTCGTCGCGAGTGAGACAGATGGTGATATTTTGGTTTTCATCGCCCTTGCGCGCGAAGAAGAAGGTGTCCAGATCACCGCCACCATTTTGACCTTTCTTCCACTTGACCGTGACGTTCGGGTCTGTCGTGTAGTCGTGGTTGACGCCTTCGTATTCGACATACATGTCTTTCCAGAAGTGGCTCATGTTCCTGGATGGTTCAAGAAGGGTCTTCTCCTTTGGCTTCTTCAGCTCCGGTGGCATGAGCGCCTCATTTTCATCCTCGGCTTCTTCTTCTTCTTCGTCGCTGCTGTAGTCAATCTGATCCTCCTCGTATTCCATCAAACGGCCTCGGATTCTGACTCTGTACGTGGGAGGCTTGATATCTTCCAACGAAAACGTGTCTCCTTCAAACTTCTGTTGCCAGTACTGATTCTCGACGGTGTTGGAGATGAAAATGCGCATGGTCTTGAAGTGTTTGTTATTCCTACTCGCACTGTCAAGGTACTCCAATCTCTTTCGTGTCATGAGAGCATCCAAGCGCTTCTCAGCTTCGCGCAAGGCATTGTACTGCTTCACACCATCGCCGATGCAAATGTCCTCGAGTCCGTCAGGGAGGTCGAGGTCGGTAGGCTTTCGCGCGATGCGTTGAGCTCTCTGGTGGTCAAGCGCAATTGCTCGTTGCCTCGCCTGCTGTTCGGCCAGCTGCTGCTGGGCTTGCTGAGCCGCGTGCTGGGGGTTTTGGTGGAGGTTTGGTGCTGGTGCACCTTGGTAGGCAACTGCATTGAACGATCGTAAGAGACTGTCATTCAAAGAGACTTGAGGAGGCCCCGTAGGGCTTGAAGAAGCCATCTTGCGAGCTTTGTCTTGTAAACAAGAAATGTTGTCACTCTGTACTCACCAGGTCTTCGAGTTGCTGGTGCTCTGGCCTGCGCCTGAGCATATTGCCGATAATTTTGCATCTGCGGATTCATCGTGGCTGCAGCTTGGCGTCGCAGACGGAGAAAAAGAGAATTGATGATGTCGTCGACGAGGTAAGCGAGGGGAAAGCGAGGGGAGGTGAAAGAGTGTGAGGGCAGCGATGAGGTTCGCGACAACGCGAATCAATTATCAGACTAGTCCTTGTTAAGGCATGTCTTGGCAAAAGATATGGCAGTAAGGGCGGCAAGGCGGGCAATCAAGCGGTATGTCGACATATTAAAAAAGCAGCATTGTCTGACACGGAGGATCCCCAATCTACAACAGTCCGTGGCCCTACACTTGACTCCAGCACGCTTCCTGACTGCAAAGTAGGTCAACCTATAATGTGACTACGGGGAGCATTACCTTTACAAATGTAGACTTCTGCGCCTGGACTTTGTACCCTGTACCTCGCAATATACATGACGCTGCTGTCGCCAGCCAGTGCCCGGGGGAGTCCGTTCTTGTCAGACGCTGCCTTTTCTTCGGGTCGCCTCGTGCATCCCATCAATCACTCCTTCCTGGAACATCCATGGCGCACGACACCATTCCATACCATACAATTTGATCTTGTCTACGTGCACCAGTATTCCTGTCTGAACATAGCGTCCGATGCCAGACAATGGGTAAACCAAGGTTGATCATCCTCATTCGTCATGCACAATCAGAAGGCAACCGTGACAAAAGAATCCACCAGACCACGCCAGATCACAAAGTTGGCCTGACAAGTGAAGGACATCAACAAGCTCTAGAGGCAGGCCAGAAGCTCCGTGCTCTTCTCCGCAACGATGACACCTTACATTTCTTTATCTCGCCGTATAGAAGGACGAGAGAGACGACTGAAGGCATAATGAACGGCCTTTGTTCCAATGATCCCATGCCTTCAGCATTCCAGAGATCCCACATCAAAGTGTACGAGGAACCCAGACTGAGGGAGCAGGACTTTGGCAATTTCCAACCTGGCACCGACGAAACCGAGCGTCTATGGCGAGAACGAGCCGAGTATGGACACTTCTTCTATCGGATACCCAACGGTGAAAGCGGGGCTGACGTCTACGACCGAGTCTCGTCCTTCAATGGTTCACTGTGGCGGCGATTCTCAGAAGACACCATGGCGAGTGTCGCCATTCTCGTCACGCATGGCCTCTGCAGTCGGGTGTTCCTGATGGCTTGGTACCATTACAGCGTCGAGTTCTTCGAAGACCTACGCAACATCAACCACTGCGAGTTCTTGGTTATGAAGTTGGGCGCTAATGGGAGATATGTCCTCCAAAACTCACTACGACGGTGGTCGGACCTTAGAAGGGAACGAGCCGCAAGAAAGAGCATATCCCAATCGCCCGTCAATATCGAGTCGATACCCGTCAGACGATGGACATCTACCCGCTCCGCCCACGACTCGACCGGCAGTAGTCTCCTGCCGAGGCCGTCACGGAAGAACACCGCAGACATGTTCAATGATGAGCATGAGATCATGGAAGAGGACGAAGGAAAACGACAACCTGGCGCCCTGAATGCAAATGCTTCACGGCGAAGCAGTACGAGTGCGAGTAGGAATGAGAGCCGGAGCCGACTTCGATCCACAAGCAACCTCCACAAAACTCTAAACAATCTGTCCTTGGACACCGGGAAGAAGACACCAACCTCACTCAGTCTGAGGGCATACCAATACCTGGGACGTGATGGAGGAGGATCGAGGTCAGGCGCCGGCTCGCCGTTCGGCTCGGACGATGAAAGTGAAGATACTCCCCAAGCAGAGTCCAGGCCCAAGACTACTTTTGAACAAGGCCACCCTACGCCCAAGTTTTCGTCTTCCTCTTTGGCAAGGGCCTTGAGAGGAGAGTTTGGTGATCACGCTCCCAGTCGATCTTTCGATGACCTGACGGCGGTCGCCGATCCGCTGGGCGATCAACCGAGCGATGCAGAAGTTGAGGAGGCTGATCTAGACATGGGTACCAAAGAAAGAGAACAGCGGGAAATGGAGCAAATCCTCGAGGAGGAGAGGCACGAACGAAGCCATAGAGGTAGCGTTTATTAGACTGTCCCTTGGCTCAGACGGTCACGACATGAACATCGACATCAGAATGAAATAGCATGGATAGATCTCGACAGATCTTAGCATGATAAGAATACAGCACGCTTTCTTCTAATTTTCTCGTCTCTCTTAGCCCCTACGCAGTACAAAAGCAGCCCTGCATGAGCACACTAGCCTGAGGTGTGAGCCCGGGTATCTCAATCACAACTGCCTAACGCAGTCAATTAGTTATTAATCAATACACTGCCCCTAGGTCAGGCGGCTAGACTCCCAGTCCACGCGCCATCTTCTTCCCCTGACCCCCAAGGACCCAAAAGCAAACTCTAATTCGACACAGTATGCTCGGCTCTGTCCTTGTCTTCGAGAGACCAAAGGGATAAGCACACAAAGCGGCTCTTTTCTGGCAGCCTGGAGACGGCGGACCCTCCGAAATATTCACCATCCTCAA
This sequence comes from Vermiconidia calcicola, assembly GCA_035928285.1. Lineage (NCBI taxonomy): Eukaryota > Fungi > Ascomycota > Dothideomycetes > Mycosphaerellales > Extremaceae > Vermiconidia > Vermiconidia calcicola. Next base: position 122,039 of record JAXLQG010000030.1, read on the forward strand.
TGGCGACCTCATTGACGCCGAGTCATATTCTCCGGCGCGGCTGTCGTATTATGGAGCTGTGGGTGTCCTACTGAGCCGACCTTATCCTTCGACGCGAGGGCGAGTGTCGGAACTGTCAATCAGAGATTAGCAAATGGGAAACCTACTCCCTTTCCACACCATTTCTGTGGGCGGTAACAAGATACTTACTGGTCATCCCATATCCCTCTGTCTTGCCCTCGCGGTCCCGGTTATCGATCTCTACTCGAATCGAGACGTTCAAGCCGCCCTTGAGCGGCCCCTCGCTACTAATCCCATCGGCCGCAGGATGTTGCGTGCCGGCGCCTTCCTCGCCTGCATGAAGCGGACTGTGCCCATCTTTGCCTGCCTTAGGCCGCGCCTTGCCCGTCTTGCCAGTGGAATTAATGTGCACGGTCCCGTTGACGCCGTTGCCGTTGGCTGGCGCGTCGTTTCCCATATGGTCGTCGGGGACTTCAGTGATACAGGCAAAATTCCGACTGGGCATAGTAACGTAGTTCCAGTCCGCGCCTTTCTCTTGACCGCCGGGTTGCTTTTCGAACATTTTGAGCAGCGTCTCGTCGGTGTTTCCGTCCCTCAAGTGGTGCACCTTGTTCCGTCTTGCGAGCAGATTCGCCACGGCCTTGGGTGGGGGTTTGTTCGTGATGGCTGAGGAGATGACATTAACGATGTAACGAGGGTCTTCGAGCGCGTCCATATTGTCAGCGGGCGTAGAATAGAATCTTCCCACAGCTGCAAGATGGACGTCGCCACTGAGGATGGTCACCCTGACGGAGTGCTCCTCTGCTAGCCGCTGCAAGCAGACGACAAGTTCACGACGTTCATGCTTATGGTGCCGTGCCGTGTAATGATCGTCCAAGTCATCGAGCAGATCGATCGAGCCGTCGAAGCTGTTGAAGAAGCCACCTGCAAAGCCGAAGCGCCTGTTGAGTAGGCGAATCGGCGCCATAATAGGCGAGGTGAAGATATTCTCCAGCCATGCCAGTCGAGGATAGGCGATGGGCACTCCCAATAGCAAGATAAGATGCTTGATCTCACCACGTGCAGCCCTGAACTCCGATGCTAGCCGCTCGAAAATCATATCGTAGGTCTCGGGGTAATTGACTTGCTTTCTCGTTCTTTCGGTACGCGCGTCAATGCCACAGAACGCAATACGCTTTCCCAAGCGCATGTACAGATTCCTCGATTTCTCCTCGACGTATGGTCCTGGCCGCTTCCCCACAATCCAGCTGGGATCGTCCGCAGTCCTCTTATAGACATACGTGTTCTCCAGCTGGCGAGGGTCTCCACCAGCAGAGCCGTCGGCATTGGCTTCCATGGTCGATGGCGCATCAGTCGTGAAAGTGGACAAAGGCGGAGCGGTGTGGTGTTGGAACAGGCAATAATACTTGAAGCTCACGCCGCCAATGCCGCGGAACACCGGACATTTCATGAAATGGTCGGTATATGAGCCGAAGCCATCAATGATGTCGTGGTCATCCCATATGTTGATTTGAGCAATTTGAGAGTTCGCCGCCGCGAAAGCTCCGGTGTTGTACCAGCGTACGTAATTGTTGAAATAGTAGTTATCGCATTCGCTCCTCAGATGCTCGCCGAAGGGGTATTCCCTCCTCTTAACTGGGTTGCCAATAGATGTCCATTGCTTCAACGGACCATCAACTCTGACGCCATCGTTATAGATTTGGTCGCCTCCGCCGATCATGACATGGAATGGGCGCTGCTGGTGTATCCTTAGGACATCATTCCAGAGAGCAGGCCCTGAGGAAATTCGTCAGCTGGTGCACATCACGTCCTCCAGCAAGAATACCCACCTGACCAGAAGTCCTCATCCGTGCCAACCGAGAAACCATTGCAAGAGTGAAACATTATACGCATCGACTCAGTCGCAGATGGAACAATGAACTCCCTTGACGGTTCCTTGCTCACATCGGAGAGAAACCGCATGTGTGGTATGGAATATTGCCATTTTGCTTCTGCTTCGACCAAGGGCAGTCGTATGCTAAATCGCCAAAAAGACTTGTCTGGATCGGAATAGAGCTTCAAGCCCTCGATTGTCTGTTTCGCGGAACTTCTGACTTTTGAGGAGGGATTCAAAGCGCCCAATGTTCGTAGCTCGAGCGTTGGCGTCCTTTGCTCAGGTTTCGTGACAATGAGGACGGAACCATGCCAGAAGACGTCTGCGCCCTCTTCACTCATGCGCTGGTAGTTGAGGAGAGGGCCACAAATGATTTCGATTTCTGAGGAGGAGTTTGTAGAGCCAGGTCCGATGCCGTGGCCAGCTTGAGGTCCGGGTACATGCTGGTATTGGCTTTGGGTAGTGCCGTCGAACTGTCCTGATGTTTCGTGTCAGTAAAGCCCAACCATTGACCATGCAGGACTGGCGCATACCTTCCATCTTGCCAGTGTCAAGGGATTCCACCTATTACCATGCGGTCCTGCAACAGTCAACTTGCATTAATGAGAAGTAAGGACGAAAGCCCCGAGGCTCGAGGCTCAACTCGGTCGGGCAAGGGCAGGGATGTAAACAATGGGAATAGGGCGAGCGACACACGGCGACACGGCAGGAGCTTGACAGAGCCGAGTAGATAGAGGGAAAGGAAAGGAGAGGATCAAACACGGTAACAATGAATACAACATTCAAGGAAATAATGACCTGAGGAATCCAGCTCGGAGTTTCCAGAGCCTTGGTCAAGACGCCCCCGTAAGCACGGGCGTGCATGGGGAATCAGTGCTACTCGTATCTGGAAGAGGCTGGCGGCGCGTTAACTTAGCCCGTGCGACGGAATGGATCTCTGGCTATTGGCGCCAAGCAAGTTGAAGCAACGGCGAGCCTCATCAGCCTCATCTACGCGTGGACTGAACATGCACTTTCCACTAGGGTACCCGTCTTGCGCAAATGAAAGCTTTGTGTTTGGACACTACCACGGCAAGACTGGAAAACTAAAGCTTTTTACGTCCTGCGAGATCGAGGAACATCCGCCTGTCAAAACCTGGTTTTCCATTCGCCCTGGCCACCAAGATGGACATTAGCCACGATCCTTGGCTCGATCCACTAGGTGCCGTCTGCTCCGAAGAGATCTTGGCCCTTCAGGCCACCATGAGGTCCTTTAAACAAGCAGTACTGTGATACAAGTACTCCATGACATACTCCACCGACGCCAAACGCTATGCACGAGCATGAACCATAAAACCATACCCATATCTCATCTCGATAAGTGTACATCTCTCACGTGGTGGACGCTCACTCCTTGTCGTCCTTGGGTTGAGGGTCGCCAATACCATGCTCGTAGATTGCAAACAAGGTGTCGCTCTCAGGCAAGCACGGACTGTCATAAATCTTGCAAATTCGAGTTTCACCTCGTCCCTTCTTCAGACTGAGTCTGGTGGTACTTGCGTGAGCAATGATGTTGCCACCGATAGGTTTCTTGGGGTCGGGGTTGTACATCGCACTGGGTCCGCCGTCCACCTGTGCGACCACTTGGTTGGTGATGACCACGGCGATTCCAAACTCATCGGCCAACCGTTGCAGATTTCGCAAAAACTTGGCCATATGCGACTGTCTCGACGATAGTTCTCCTCTGCCATTGTAATCTGTTCGGTATAGCGACGTGGCCGAGTCGACAATGAGAAGGGAGAATCGCGTCTCGCACATCATCTGCGATGCCTGTTGAAGCAATTGCAGCTGGTGTTCGGAGTTGTATGCTCGGGCATAAGCAACATTGTCCAGGACTTCTTCTCCTTCGAGGCCATAACGGTTGGCTACTGAGAGCAGACGAATCGGCCTGAAGGTGCCTTCTGTGTCAATGTAGAGACACTTCCCTTCTCCTCCACCCATGTCAAAGGGCAGTTGGCAAGTAACTGCCAGGGTGTGACAAATCTGACTCTTTCCAGTTCTGAATTCGCCAAAGATCTCGGTAATGGAGCCGGTTTCAACGCCTCCTCCTAGCAAGCGGTCGAGGTTCTTGGAGCCGGTAGTAATGGAGATAAGTTCGCTTCGACGTGCGTGCATTTCTGTGGCGGTGGTGAAACCCATTGGGACGAGTTTCATTGCTGCAGACCGTTAGCTGGGAGATAGTGCGAGGGGGGTAGTGCTACAGACCTTCATTAAGCAGCTTACTGGCCTTTGCTTCAGAGATGCCCTTGATCTGTTCGAGTGCACGTCGTGGTCTGTCGCTTGCCGTCAGCTATACTCCAGAACCAACGCAGTCTCACCTACGTATATGCTACCGATTCCACTGTGTGGAAGCCACCTTCAACGACGAGTTTGATGTCTCTGTCAGTCAGGCCTGCGAGACCCTTCGATGTATAAGCGGAGGTTATGAAGCAAGAAGGGTCATTGGCACACGTACCACCAGCTGCGAGATTGGTATAGGAGCGCCTGGTCCCCCAGGCACTTCCTCATAGTCATCCTGAGGAGCATCTGAGTTGTCGATTTGAGTCATAGTGATGGTATGAGAAGTGCGAACAGAAGGCGAAATGATCAATCGACGACTTGGAACTAACGCAATGATACAAGAAGCCGACACGAAGAACAGATGCTGAAGGCTGTAACTTCCAGTTTAGTTTTCAAGGTCGAGATCGACAAGAGGTGGCGAGCAGACGCGTCGGAGAGTCATCAAACACGGTTGATTCTCTCAGGCAGTACGCGCGATCACGTGGCACTCATTTCTCGCACGGGAGGCCGTGGGGGGGCAAAAGTCATGTCGAGCCTGAAGACTCAGTCCGTAAGGTAAACAATAAATAAATTCAATAATACACTCGTTGCCACCCATTAGGCATGTCGTGGCATGTCTATTTTGCTCAGATCCATCAATGGTTCAATCTTGCCCTTTTTCCCTTTCCCGCCAAAGCACGACGGTCGACCAGTCATGATTGTGATCATACATTTCGTGGAATTTCATCGATCTCCCGACTCCGTCGCTCCCGTGTCTGATTGCTCAAAGTGCAATGTCAATCCGGACATCTCCTTGCTGAATCCACAAGTTGAGATTCTGCCCCTGCGCTGCGCCTTTTGCTGGACCCGATCCCATCATGGCCTTCTGGTAGGAGAGTATCTCTTTAGTCAATTACCCTGGAGACATATTTCATGAACTCCTGGTCTTTCAGCAGTCGTGCCATATCATCTTCAGTCATTTGGATGACGACCTCTAGGTAGTCCTTGCGCTCGTCCCGAGGAAGTACGATACAGGACCCTGGGTCTCTAGACCAAGGTTTTCGTACCCAATCGGGCGGGCCAATTCCCATCTCGAAAGTCGCTTCATAGCATTTCAACTTCTCCCAACTGGTGACATACATGTCGGCCCCCTTGGACCGATCCATGTTGCTCGCTTGGAGATCGCGCACGTCGTCCTTGGGGTCACCATATCGGGCCAGAGCGATGGCTTGTCGGATATATGGCTCATTGACGCCCTCAATGGCTCTGCGTATCGCTATGGCTGATGTTGCAAGCGCAGTGTCGCTGCTACAAACCAGGTTGGGTAGTGGCATCTTCGCAGATGCAAAGTCAATGGCCGCGCCAAAGTACGAATCAGGCAACGGCTTCTTGAGTTTGTTTCGAATGTTGACTGGTATTAGGAGCTTGGATTCCTTTATCGAGGAGTCCGCTGACAGTGAGGGAATGCGAGCTCTGGTCATGCTGTGCCATATGAGTGCCTGCAGAGCATCATTCTGACTGATGAAGCTGCCTCCAGCATGAGCTTCGAGAGCTTCTTTCAAGCCCGCCAACCCCGCCAGAGGAATGGAGATGACGCAGCCGCGGCCTTGGATACTGGCATTGCCGTTGGCATTGGACGTTGGCTTGAATGTTTTGCATTGCAACTGCCGGTCGTTGATCTGGTTGGGGGAGCTGTAGGACAATTCTTGTCGGACGATGCTATTTTGGTCCGCAAAGGCGTCCAATCTCTGGGACAGACAAGGGGTCTGGTACCCTCTGCCGTCCAGATGCCGATCGAAGTGAAGGCAGTCTTGGAGAAGACTCCCGGAGATCAGCAAGCCAATGCCTGTGCCATCCGAGATGCAGTGGTGCAGGTAAACAGAAACGATGAGGCCTCCTTCGACGACATTTGCTTGGACTCGAAACACTGGTGCTCGTTCCTCGTCGGCCGATTCAGACAGAGCTGACACCACTTCGGGCTTGATGACGCTTGGAGGCAGTCCCATCTCCTTGAGCTCTTCATAACTGTACGGGACTTCATCAGAGGTAAGATGTCGTACATTGACCTTGGGGTATTCGACAAAGTCGCGGTCGGTAAAGCGGATCTCGACAGCTCCGACATGCTTGCTAGGCTTTTGAGCCGACACGACATAACCACTAAGATACGGCTTCGCGTCGACATTCTTTCTGACGAAGTTGTTGAGTCTCGACACGACTGACGGGAGCATGTCCTTGTTTGGGAGCCGATATGCCAGACAAATGCGAATGTAAGATCGAGGCATGCAGTGTTCAATGCTTGATAAGTGAATGACGTGTCCGCCCACCTCGGGTAATCCACGTATATCACCGTGGCTTTTCAGAACAATTGCATCCACTGGATCTGTATACTTGGGGCTGCTGTCTGATACCGCAGGGTTTCGATCATCATGGTTGTCAGCCTCGGACGAACTGTTCGAGGGCGGTGCACCGCCGGGACTGGCCGGCGACGGTGATGCGCTCGACATCGAGTCGTATGTAAAGGTATTTGTGGCTCGATTCCTGGTCAGCCGAAGTGGAAAGGGTGTTCTAGAGATACGCCTTACCGATGAGAAAGCAAGCAGAACAGGGGCATGCAACTTTAAGAGAATTGCAGCTTCTGTTGTTTGGGGATCCTTGTGAGAATGGTAGATGAGCATTACGATGAAGCAGAAGCATGGTTGAAATGATGCTTATCTGAAGCAACTGTGGAGTGGCATTGACAATGGTGAAGGAAGTCTGTGAATACCAGTGCTCAAGTGACTGTGGTTCTGGGTGTTTGCTTTTATGCTTCACTTGGATTGTTTTGTTTCCCACCATGTGGTTGATTTCCTGAAAGGATAGGGTTGGTGACAGGGGGTTGTTTGCAGGCAGTGAAGATATGGCCGGATCCACAGCAGCTTGATCGAGGACGCAAGTAATATTCTTGCATACCGCTCTGGACAACAAAGGACTACAGGCAAGTCGGTCAAGGCCACAAACGCGCCAATCAACCCTGATGACCTGCCCAAGTAGTTAGCCGGTCAAACTCAACTGACAGCCCTACTGCAGCTGACTAGCCCCTCGAGAGAACAGGAACGCAAAAGACTAAATAGACGAAGCCGCCTGAAAGAACCTGAGTCTTGGAGCGAGAGAAGCGGATCTGAGTATCCGCCAAATGGCTGCCTTTTTCATCGCGATACTTGGGTGCCATCATGGTGCGTTGATCTTTGTGGGGGTAGGGCATCGATACTTCGGGAGAGTGCCCATTTGGCAGCAGTGCGGGAACACCCATGTATGCGACTATATTCGTTCAATTAGCGCAGCCCGATCCACACAGATGCATTAGGTGAGAGGACGTGAAGGATGATGAGCTGGAAAATTCCAGAGAAAAGAGGCATTTGTCGGAAGGGACCAAGCAGGGCAAGGATCTCGATATCTCGCTGGGCAATGTACTCCGTACGTGCAAGGAATCTGCAGAATGCAAGATTAGGAGTGACGAACCAAGATGGGTCACTAACCACCCCAGGCCAATGCTGTATCACCTTGTCACCGTGCCGTCGTCGAAAGCTGCCAGCCTTGCGGTCCAATCCTGTTGAATCACTGTTCCCAAGGTCTCGGGTCCACCAACACCCTGATTTCGCAGCAGCCACAGTGACAAATCGGCAGCCCACGACAGCCCAATTCAATCACGAGCAGGAACGAGCTGGGGAACGGGAAGGCGGAGACTGCGTCATGATGTTGGGTCAGAGTGCTGGAAGCCGCGGCGTGCAGATGGCCGCAGGAGATTGTGCAGGCACCTCAAAAGACACACTCGTGCGCAGTGGTCAAAGTGAAGCCCCAGGGAGCAGAGCAGCCAATAGGTAAGCCCGCAAAAGGCAAGCGAGGCCACCGCCCGACATCGTGCACTACTGCAACATCCATGATCGAAGAGGGTGGTGGTGGTGTGGATTGTGTGGGAGAGCGAGGAGCTCGATAAGCATGAGACGAGCATAGAAGAGGCATAGTCACTGCTGGGGTTCGAGGCTCATTAGGCATAGGGTTTCGTGCTGATGCTATTGATTATTATCGACACCATCATACACTTTTTGACTCTCGTTGAAACGCTTCGAACCGTGCTGGACGTGCCGAACCGTGTGCGAACCTTATTATCAGTCTTTTTGAAATCCCAGCTCCATGTTGTATGAAAACTCCTCGCATTTCAAGTCATAGAGGCTGTCAACAATGAGATCAGGCACAATCTTGTCCGACACGGGGATGTAGCGGTTGATACTCGTAATTGAAGCAGGGGTCTACGCCCCCAAGAGTTGCCTTCGAGTGGCAGTGACAAGAGACAACTGCGAATCGGGAAGGTAGTACGTTTTCATTCACAGTTTAGCAGAAAGACAGGGGCGCACGAAACCCTTCCGAAGCTCGATGACTCTTCAGCAGCTGTCGATGCATCGCATGCTCTTCTCACGTCGAAACATTGGTGACACGGGGCAGTCTTACTTTCAGGGATCCCTGGTGTTCATGCCATTGTGGATCACTGGTTGCATTGGAGGCTTGTTGTAATTGAGGATGGTCGACGGGGAGATGATGGCTGCATCCCCGGGAGGGTGGCCGTCTTCCGCGTACGGTGCCATAGTACTGTGATATTCCCTTCCTCACAGCGTCCCAACCTCAAGGAACACACTAGGATGCTCAGGCAAATTCCTATGGCTTTGGCATCTCCTCGTATCAACAATCCACTCACCTGATTGCCTCCTACGTAGTACGCTGCCTCCCCAGGATCTGGGTGACATTGAAGGTGTCCTCTATCCGAAGTTGCTAAGAATGGAGGCTTGCAGATTACGACTAATCCGCTGCCGTAGGTAGGTGATTATTTGATTCGGCTGCCGTTGCATACTATCTAGGGCTTCAGACCCATGTATCACGCTTCTTGACCCTGGCCCGATCGCGCTTCCTTGTTCACCGAGATGTTACTGACAAATTATCTCTGAGGAATACGAGGGACATTGAACCGACATTTTGCGGGGATGATGGGGGTATCAGCATTGACAAGAAATGTTGGTCAGGCTTGACAGTGGTTTCCCAGTCCCAAAGTTATAGCAAAAACATCCAGTCACGTAGCAATTGGCGAGAAGTGACAACATCAGTGAATTCTGTGGCCGGGGATGTTTCTGGGATCGCATGTTTCTTGATTCTTACTAACCATCGATCGCGTTACCTTCAGAGCATCGAGAGCGTGGGCATGCGCCTGTTCGGAGACCTGCCGTGGCCTGCTCACTCCGTGACTGCATTGATCTGACAGGGATTCGCCCTAAGACCCATCGGCGTGGCAAAAATGCAGCCTGACCGTGTTTATTGCTGCCTGAAGCCATGGGCCCTTGTCGCCAATTGTCTTTTGGCATTGTTCACCGCCAGATATTGAGTGTACTTGGAACATCCAGAAGCTTCGGATGATAAAGTCAATTTTCCAAATCTTGGACCGACGACTGCCATAGGTCTTAATAATACGCACCGAAACCCAGGACGAGGTGTATGGCAAGTAAAGGTACAGCAGAAGCCTAGCAGCGATGAGGTTGTAAGCTTCGAAATAGGAGCATAACTTCCGCACATCCGTCCGAAGCCATGCTGAAAATCAGTCGAACAACTAGTTAGTCCCGATTCACAAAGATCAGGCACAGTACGTAAACATTTGAGATCGAGATCCGGACTCCTTCTCGCTCTGACGGGATCGCGCGCCAGTATAACGCATACGTGTGAAGTTGCCCACCTTGGGTTCCATGATCCCAGGCGCTGTTGCAAGTGGGATTATCGTCCTTGTCAACATACAGATATCTTGTGCTCCATCTCCGCGACGTCCATGCTGACATGGCCATGTTCTGGGGTAATGGAGAGAAGTGAAAGGCCGCCTAGCCCATATGGACCAATTGAAGTGATGCCTGATGCCTGAATATCTACCTACCTTTTCGAGAGCGGCCACTATCTCCCAGCACCCCTGGTCATTGGACACTTTTGAGACATGTAAAAGAAATGCTTCAAGAGAGATGCATAACTGTGTCAGGATCGCCAGCGGGCGCTTGTCTGGGCAACCCAAGGTAGCATTCCCAAAGGGTCGTTCACTGCAGATGTGCCCTCCAAGCACAAAGAGAACACACGGGAGGTCCGCCCAGTTCATCATACCCTGTCCTTTACGTTGTCATGCAGAGGGTTACTATGTCGGTCTGCATGGTCAAATGAGCATGACACGGCGCATCGTTTGACAGGGTTCAGGCCAAGGGTTCCCGGGGTGTGCTCCGTCAAAGTCGTACAGAAAAAGCCACACCTGTCTGAAGGCAATCGATAGACTTCGCGACAAGGAGCACCATAGTAATGGGCGATCTTTCTAATATGGAACTCATGTGTCGGTAAGTAAGAAGCTCGCTACGTGCTGAGAGCGATGCGGATACATTCGAACAGACATTGGTTCGAATATGATGGAAAGCCAGGCCCCCCAGGAACGTCGTAGCAGGGGGCATTCTCGAAGATTATCCCTCCTGTTGGACGGGCACATCGTGATCAATTGAGGAAGGTGGTCAACGTTCACCTGGCCGGAATGTATTTCCCGAGAAAATAAAACCGATACGAGCTCGTAGAAATGCAGCGGCAAGAATGATGCTGGGCGCATCCGATGATGTCTACATCATGCGGGTACCAGGTTACGAGGTCCTCTGGGTGGTGATGGCCAGTAGAACGATGATATACCCTTTTGAGCGGTAGATGGACGGCATCAACGGGGGAAGGTCTGGCGACGCCTTCCTTTTTGGACGACTGCGCCATCATGCGCCCACCTTCGACAACCACTACTCCTGTCAACATCACCACCAACATCGTATCGTAGCTGCACCCGTCCACTTACATCGATGCTCACCATCTTTCGGTGAAGAGCGCGCAAGAAGCAGCTGTTTTGATGCTCGGCCTGTGTTGTTCGCGACCTCTACCCTTCCGACCTTCGTCGTCTCCCCTCGCCCTGTCTCTGTCAGTGTGCACGACGGCCTAGATGTGCCCCAGCAGAACATGTAGGCTGGCTTCAAGCTAAGCCATATCGATTGAGTCAAAGATGTGTCGAGAATGTACCTTGCTCAGAAACATGTCCTCCTTGCCGCCTTCGCAGCCGTCATTGCGTGGGGTCTTGCCGTGCGCAGTCTGCCCGTCCTGCGCTACCTTGGCTATGCCTTCACACTTGGCTGTCTCGTCACGCTGTCTTCGGTCATTGCTGCTACATTGGTCGTCTCCCGGGCTCGACCAAGCATCCCCGATCCCCATTCGCTGCCATCCTTAACTCCCACATTCTTGAGAGCTGAACGATGGCGGTCCGAGCTGTCAACTTTCGAAGCATCTCGCCAATACAAGCCCATACACATCTACAACAAGTCATTTGTGGTCTCTCAGGCATTAGATGCTTTGGTTGGCCTTGCCCTCAGGGACTTCGTGTCATCATGGTACCGTAATATCACAAGGAGCCCAGTGTTCGTGAACGAGGTGGACAAAAACATCCGAGCAGCCTTGGTTGAATTACGAGATCGCATTGTCAATGAAGATATGGTCAACGTTATCGTCTCTAGGGTTGTTCCCATTATCACCGCACACCTCCGGGATTTCGACCAGGCAGAGCGCCTTGTACGAGGCCGCAGCTTGAACCGCAGTGTGACCGAGTCCGAAGAGCTCGAGCTGGCTATTGCAGCCAAATACAAGGATGGAAAGCTGCATCCTGCAGCCTCCCTCGGCTACTCCGACACTAAGTCAATCCAACAAGAGTACCTCCGAAAAATGCTGGTTCGCATTCTGCCCGACGTCCTCTCGCCAGCCATGACAGGTAGCCGGGCTACACTTGTCCTGATCAAGGAGATTGTTGCATGTGCTGTCCTTTTTCCAATCGTACAACTCCTGTCGAACCCAGATACATGGAATCAAATTGTCGAAGCGTACGGCCGTACCGCCCTCCAAGACCGGAAGACGGTGCGTCGTATGAGGGCTGCTCTCGACCAGCACGCTTCTCCTGTGCCTAGAATGAAAAGCGACCAAGATCTACCGCGATTGGTCCCAAATGACAGCGAACGGGCTTTTGAGCGATTCGTTAGAGCCATCCGCCAAACTAGGAACTTGTCGGACGCTCGGAGATTCCGGAACTCGATTGCGAGTCAGCTACAACGCGAGAGTATAGTTGAGGGTCAGGATCCTGTCTACCTACGCAGGTTGGAAATGGCGAAACGAGTGCTTGATCAGAAGATTGGGAAGTTAAGCCAGACAACGACTGTTTCTAAAGCCATGCCTTCGCAGCCGGCACCGCCGCCGAGCACCAACGCCAAAGCTCATGAGTGGACCCTGGTAGAGATTTTGCACACTGCCTCTGGCCTTTCGTACTTCATGGAGTATATGGACCGTCAGCACCAGATGCCTCTGGTGCAGTTCTGGGTTGTGGTAGATGGTTTCCGCAACCCGTTGGAAGATGACTTTGGTGATGAAATGAACCCAGCAAGTCAACAGGCATGGACAGACGCCGATCGAATGGATATTGCACAAATCAGCGAGACTTATATGTCAAAGCCCGAGTTGAAGACCCCACAAGAGTCCAAGGATGCCATCCGGTCTTTTCTGGTTGCAGGTCGAAAGGCTACACCACAGCAATATCGAGCCGCAAGAACTGCCATTCTCTCTGCGCAATCCGCTGTTCTGGAGGAACTTGAGAGAAGGCACTTGCCTGACTTTCGCAAATCAGACCTGTATTACAAGTTCCTTGCTTCTAGCGAAGCGTCGGCAACCCGTCCTGGTCTACAAAGCACTTCTGATCTTGATGAAATGAATGGTGCTAATTCGCCACCTCTGATCCGAGCCGCAACACAAGCTCCCTCCATGGTTAGGACGAGCTCTCAACCCGCTTTTCGAGGGAAGGATCTAAGGCGAGCCGCCGTGTCTTCGTCCGACGTTCGTAGCTTGGCCTCTTCCAAGCTCTTCGACGATGCAGATGTTGTGAAGCGTGCTGGGTCTTCAGCTCCTCTTTTCGACGATGGGTATGACACTGACCCATTAGCGCACTCAACACAAAGCCTGGGTCAAGAATCACTGAACGGTGATTCTGCAGAGCAACGACGGGTCATTGCAAACATGGAAGCAGCCATGAATAACATCATGACTGACAGTCCACTGGAGGAGAGTACAACCTATGATGACGACGCTCTGTTTGGATCTCCCGTTTCTGCCTCAAAGTCCGTCAAGACTGTGGAATCGCCGCGTGGCTCCCTTGACATGCAGATCAGCGACTTTGCAAACAGACCCAAGCCCAGTCTAGCGACTCTGGGCTTGGTCAACACAGCCTCACGAATTGGGGTCTTCTCTGACAATGACCTATTTCCAGACGAAGAGAAGTTCATTGAAGATGAGTACGTCGACAAGATTGATGGCAATGGCGACGAAGTGGCGGAGGATGAAATCCATGAAGCGGCGCCTGGCGACCTCGGTCTTACAGAGGCCATTACTGCTCTGACGAACGACCTTGAACGTCTTGTGTCTCAGGAATCCGTGGTAGACACACTGACCCGCAAAGCTGAGTTAACTAACAATGTTGCGGAATTGCGAATCCTCAGTAAATCCAAAGCAAGTTTGCAAAGGGAAATTCGTCGCAAAGAACTACAACGCCAGCAATATATCGTGCAGGAAAGCGATAACAGTTTGTACGGTCGTTCCAGTATCTCGATCAAGTCGGTCGTTGTAGGCAAGGAAGACGATGGTCGAGAATTCGCGCTTTACCTTATCGAAGTGCACAGGCAAGCAGGAGATCAAATGCCGGCTGCAGTATGGGCGATTCCTCGCCGATATTCTGAGTTTCATGACCTGCACCAGAGGTTACGCCGAAGGTATCCTTCGACGAGGAACCTCGAATTCCCCCGGCGAAGAGTGGTGATGAAGCTTCAAAAACAATTTCTCCAAAATCGGCGACTTGCTCTGGAGCATTACTTGCAACAATTACTCCAAATGCCAGATGTATGTCGAAGCCGCGAGCTGAGATCGTTTCTGTCACAGCGGAGTATCGCGTCCCACAACGAGGCAAGCAGTGTCTCAAACGCACAGGACATCGTCAGTCGGATTTATAACTCGGTTACCGACGGTATGGATGAATTCCTTGGAAATGTCTCTGTACTGGACCAATTATCCGTAGCCGGTCAGAATCTAATCTCAGCTGCTACGAGTCAACTTGGAATGAGCCAAGGCGATATTGTTCCACTCGATCCAGGTCCTGTTGCTGAGGCGGAAGCAGAACTACAGGCCTTTGAAGACAAAGAGCTGGAACCATTCGTCAAGCCTATATGTGATGTATTTCTCGAGACATTCGAGCTCAATCGAGGCAACAATTGGCTTCGTGGGCGCGCGGTGATTGTTGTTCTGCATCAATTGCTTGGTGGCACCATCGAGCGCAAGATCCGCGATCTTGTCAAGGGCTTCACAACCGAGGAGTCACTGCTCAAGTACATAGACATGATCAAAGAGACGATGTGGCCTGGTGGTGGACCCCTGCGAGAGACGAAGGCACGAACATCTACGGATAAGAAGAAGTCCCGATCAGAGGCGTCAATGATGCTAGCGACGCTTGTGCCCGATCTTGCGGCCAACGTGGTGGGAAGAGCTAATGCTCAAGCTGCTGCTAGGAGGATTTCTGCAACAATGAACAACGCTCGGCTCAATCAGCATTTGGTGTTCACTATACTCGATGAACTTGTTGGGGTACTATTCGACCCTTTGAAGAAGGCCTAACCAAGATCCTTGTCGAGGCTTTGTGCCTGTACGCAGTTTGGGAACATCGAGCGGCCTGGCAGAACAGGAGGGGAGAATGCTCGAGCATGTACATTGTAGGTTTGCTATTCATGCCTCGTGGACAAGGGCTGTATGGGCGTCAATACCCTGTTTCATAAAGACAATAGAGCTCCTTTAACCTCGATAGAAGGATTTAATGCCAGGAAGACTCATAGATGCGGCCTTTTGTTCCTAATTTACAGGTATCCTGCTGGGTACAGTGTACGTTGATGATTTGACAGAGATGGAGTGTCAGTGTCGGCTATCCCATGCCGGAGCCGCCGAATTGCCTCGGCGATTTCGAAAGACAATTTTCCTATTCTGAACATCCTCCGCAAATCAAGTCAACGTAAGGTACTGCAGTAGTCATGACGGGCCTCAGGGTTCTTTACTGCTACTTCATAGGAGCCGTGCAGTCTCGTTCTCCTTCTCTCATCCACTGACGTACTGACTCTCTGTCCATCCCACCTTCGAACCTCTCCTCTGTAGGCACAGGTCAACATGGCGCAACGAGCCCAGCAGATTGCTTCACACTTGAACTACCCGTCCGGCTTGCTCACTGGTCAAGTCGCCATTGTATGTTGCATCCTCCTTGCTGCGACGAGCCTCACTCCCCCCGCTTCCCGAGGCCATTGAGTCTCAGACAGTATGCAGACTCTGACGGTTTTGCTTTCTAGATCACCGGCTCCGGTCAAGGCATCGGCGCCGAATGCGCACGCCTCTTCGCCAACGAGGGCGCAAAGGTGGTTGTCTGCGACGTCGACTCTTCCAAGGCCGACAGTGTCGCCAAGTCGATCAACGACGCCTCGCCCGGTAGGGCAATCAGCGTCCCCGGCGACGTGACGGATCCCCAATACTTTCCCGTGCTGGTGCAAAGGGCCGCAGAGTTCGGGGGTGGCAAGATCCATATCATCGTGAACAATGCGGGATATACTTGGGACGGGGTCATCCACAAGATCACGGACAAGCAGTGGGACACGATGCTGGCCGTGCACAACACTGCGCCGTTCCGCCTGATCAGGCAGGCCGCGCCGTATTTCCGGGTCAAGGACGGCGAGAACAGGGTGATTGTCAATATCAGCAGTACGAGCGGGACACATGGCAATGCCGGGCAGGCGAATTACAGTCTGGCCAAGGCTGGTGTCGTGGGTTTGACCAAGACCGTTGCGAAGGAGTGGGGGCCGCAAGTGAGTATCTCCCTCCTCCCTTTTTTCCCCTCTTCTTTCTGGTTATTTGCCCATATGCGTACAGAAAGTTCCAAGGGGACGTGTCTTTTTCGTCCCGGTGTGCTGATGGTGTTTGGCTTGTGCGTGCAATAGTTCGGCGTCCGCGCGAATACGGTCGCGTTCGGACATATCAATACGAGATTGACCCAGGCTAAGGAGTCGGGTGCGTTCATCACGACCCCCGACGGACAGCGGATCTCGCTGGGCATTCCGTCGAAACAGTTGGCTTCGAAGAAAGGTGATGTTGATGCTGCTGCTGCGTACAAGGACATTCCCTTGGGTCGACCGGGGACTGCGACCGAGGCGGCGAGTGCGGTGCTGGCTGTGTGTAGTCCGCTGTTTAGCTATGTGAACGGGCAGACTATTGAGGTTACTGGTGGAAGGCAAATGTAGACTAAGATACTTAGTATAAGTGAAAAACGGCAAATGACAATGACAAGGGAAAATGAACATTGAGTGCCCGGTATGGAGAGGATGAGGCGTGGTGTCCTTTGAGAAGTTAATGTGACTCTCCCTTCGTACATTTCCCATGCCACAGGTTGTTTGATACTCGGCTCGGCATGACTCCTGCTCTTTTTGATGTGTAAGTTTCAACACTACCTAGCCAGCGGCATGAGCACTGATACCGGGTGTGTGCTTCGAGTGCTTCGAGTACGATCGTGCTATCCATGGCCGGTCCGAGACAGGGGAAACAAAGAGATGTGAGCCAAATCTTGGTGGCTCTTTATGCTTGTGTCTCGAGGAACAGGGAGAAACAGAAACATCAACCGAGACAGTACATGAACAATGAAGCAGAAAAGAAATCGATTCATATTCTACCGGAGACAATGCGGACATGGAAGAAAGATTTGCTCAGACGAAAGGTCCAAGAGCAACCCACCAGCAGTATCAAGGCTCGCCTCGCCACCCACTGTTGCCCAGGTCCAACAAAACCCCGAGAGTATGTCTCACATTGATGGAGAGGTGGTGTTTTGGACGGCGCCGTACGTTGGAGGCAAGGCAGTGTAAGTTCAAAGTTCGTAGAAGGAGTCAGTAGGTACTTAAAGCACTGGACATGTTCTTCTGGAAGAGCAGAATGGAATCGACCAGAGCAACATAACCACCAGACCTTCAAACAGACGCAAACAGGGCCTTCTTTCTAACTCACCATCGAGTTTCGTCAAGGATGGCGGCGACATCCATGAGAACAACTCACACCCAACAATCTGAGGCTTCAACCTCCAGGTATCCTGCCACCAGACAACCTACCGAATACTTCTTCTCGGGTCGCATTGCCATCTCGGAGATCACGGGTGACTTCGACATCGTCAACTGGTCGCTGTGTCCATGGGAAGAACCTAGCTTTGATGACACACCGCCCTACCGTCGCCGTCTCGCTCTTCCAGATCCCAATTCAACTAGACTCTGGCCTGCTGAGGACTTTGCTGGACTCGACGGATACTCTTCCTCGGAGTCGGAGGACCGGCCAGCTGATCGATCTTTAGTGTCGAAGAAGAAGAAAGCGAAAGCGAAAGCGAAAGCGAAGGAGAAGGCGAAAGAAGAAGCAGGTACGTCAATGACCGATCCGAATGCCAATACATCAGATGCCAGTGATACTCCTGTCCCATGCAAGGCTCGAGGCAGAAGTAGACCTCAACTGCGCATCGACACTGACTGTATCCCTCTCCCATTGTTGCCCAGAAAAGCAAAAGCAAATGCTAACGTCGACGGGCTTTCAGCGTCGTCACCACTTGCCCAGTTCCGCGATGAGATGAAGCGGTTGGTGAGCCCCAAAATTCCAGGACGACGCAAGGTCGAGATCAGCATTCCTGAAATCCAGGTCAATGGGGAGCCCATTGACGTTGAGGTCGAGCAAGAGCAAGAGCAAGAAAATGCGGTGAAACAGCCAGAGCCGGAGTTGTCGAGTCCAGTGCGGGAGTGGGTGGAGAAGCGCAGTGGCCAGGGGAAGGAGAGCAAGGCGAGGGCGAGGAAGACGGGGAACTGGAGTGAGATGTGGAAGGCGTTGTGAGTGGGTGGTGAGGATTCAATCAATACCTTACCATGAGAAAGTGTTGATGGTGGTGGTGGTGAGATGTCTAGAAACTAGTAGGGAATTGGTTAGGTGTTAGTCAGCCTAGGAGCAGGACTCCTTGAATACTATGGTAGAATACTATGGTAGAATACTATGGTAGAATACCACAGGATTTATAAAGTGATTTGCCGACTGTTGTATCTTGTATCTTGTAGGTTTAATGAATGATTGTTTTGCCGGGGGGATGATGGGGGCGAAGCGGTTGGACTGCTTGAAAGAGAAAAGAAACAAGGACGGAATCTGGACCGCAGTGGGACGCGAGGACGCCTGGGGAGCCTGGAGATGATGCTTAGGTAACTGAGCTTTGGCGATATCTTTAGCGAATCGGGCTCGGATCGCTCGTTCCACTGGGGGCATGATGGGGCCATCATGGGCTTCTACTAAAGACCTTCTCCCGTCCATTTGTAATTTGCCTCCTTTCCATCTCCCTTTGTTGTCCTTCATGTCTGTTGCATACTGTCATTACGCCTCGATGTTTCATCACTTAACCCTGGAAAAGCTATCGATATTAATTAGTCTTGATATGATTTGACGCGGTTATGCGTCAGTCCTGAAGTCGAGACCTCATCCCAGATCAGATCAATTTATTCGGCCGACATGGAGAAACACGATTATTCCGTCCCGCCGGGAGCAGAGATCAACAACAATACCGATGCAGAAGCCGCTGTCCCCATGACAGACTTCGAAAAGATCGAGCCAATTGCTTCCATCGGCGCGTCATTAGCATCTACTTCGACAAACCCATATGGGAGTCGGCCAGAATGTTTCAGCAGCCTGCTCCAGGAATGTCTATTCGTCCTCACTACCACCGTGGCT
Organism: Vermiconidia calcicola; assembly: GCA_035928285.1. Taxonomy (NCBI): domain Eukaryota; kingdom Fungi; phylum Ascomycota; class Dothideomycetes; order Mycosphaerellales; family Extremaceae; genus Vermiconidia; species Vermiconidia calcicola. Next base: position 141,129 of record JAXLQG010000030.1, read on the forward strand.
GTTGGCCAATCGTCAATCTTTACAGGTGCCATCCTGTGTATGACCAACACCATCGGCCAGGATCTGAACATGTCGGCTGCAGAAGTTAGTTGGATCTCGGCTGCTCAGTTGCTGTCCGCCGGCTCTTTCTTGCTTTTCTTCGGCAGGGTAGCGGACCTTTTCGGTAGGAGACTTCTTTTCCTGCTAAGCTTGGCATTCTTCACCGTTTGCCTGGTCGTTGTTGGGTTTGCCACGAACGCCATGTACATGGACATCTTCTGCGGCCTGCTTGGTCTCAGCTCCGCAGCCTCGGTGCCTCCAGCCATTGGGAAATTAGGAGCCGTGTACAACAAGCCGTCGAGGCGCAAGAATCGAGCATTTGCATGTTTCAGCGCCGGCAATCCTGTAGGGTTTGTGCTGGGAGCGTTTATTTCCGGCGTTACGATGCAGGTTTCGACCTGGAGAGCGGCATTCTGGGTGATTGCCGTGATTTACGCCTTTTTTACGCTTGCTGCATGGTGGACCACACCGGCCGACACGGAACAGAAACTCGGCGGATTCAACATGCAGACATTCGTCAAATTTGATCTTCTTGGGGCGTTTCTGGCAGTTGCTGGGGTCGCCATGTCTACTGCATCCCTGAGCTTGGCGGCTGACGCTCCAGATGGATGGCGGACACCATATGTGATTGCCCTGCTGGTGGTGGGTCTCGCCCTTGTCGGAGGATTTGTTTACTGGCAGAGTGTGTTTCGATATCCGCTGATGCCGCTGAAAGTCTGGAAGGACCGGAATTTCAGCCTCGTCGTCTCGGTCCTGCTTCTTGGGTTCTATGGGTTTAGTGGCAACCTCTTTTGGTTGACCCTAATGTGGCAGCGGATCCATCATGTGTCGCCATTGATGGTTGCCGTTCGTCTCCTTCCAGCCGGGATTGGAGGCATTCTGGTCAATGTCCTGGCAGCTATGATCATGCACCGAGTGAGCAACAAATTGATCATGGCCGTGGGAGCGGTCAGTCAGATGATTGCTTGTGCACTATTGAGCGCCACGTCCAACTCGATTTCATACTGGGCACTGACGTTCCCAGCTCTTCTGTTCAGCGTCCTCTCGCAGGATCTGGAATTCACGGTGACCAACATGTACGTCATGTCCAGTTTGTCCAACGATGAGCAGTCTGTTGCTGGAGGGCTTATCAACACCGTGATTCGGTTGGTGGCAACCGTAGGACTTGGGATACAAACGAGTATATACAATAGCACGGGAGGGTCGGCCGAAGGGGCGGGCGCCGTGAAGTACCGGCCATATCAAACCACATTCTGGGTGGCGTTGGCTGGGGCGACACTGGCCATATTCTTGGTGCCTTTCCTCACAATCGGACGGCAGGGTGTGCATAAATAAAATCGAGATAGGGCACTCTAACTAATACACCTACTTGCAGTCTTTGACCCTGTTTGCCTTTCTTGCCTCGATGTCCGAGCGTGATCGCCTGATGGCCGAACCTCTGAGAATGCTTGTCGAGTCAGAAGATGAGCGAGCCTAACTACCCAGGTAGGTACTATCGTATCTCTGAAGTTTTTCGGGGTTCAGGTCTCATACCACGGACTAGAGGACCAATGTCCATATCGAGATCAGCATTCAAGGTCTAGGAAGCAAGATAGAGTTTGAGACCATGTGTAAGGAAGGATATCCGCCTGTTGGTCGTTAGCTGGGTTCCTAGAAGTAACCGAGTCCCTGGAACTCATGGTGATAGGCACCCATGGTCTCATGGGAGTTAAATTCGTATCTTTTGGAACCATTCAGAAAGTGTCGATGGACACCAAGAAAGCCGTTAGGACGCTGCGGGGTGGACTCAGATAGAAGTGCAGCAGGATTGCTATCTTTGAAATGCGACACAATATGCCGCGCGTCCTCCAGCTGTAATTGGAACGCTGTCGAGAATGGGTGTAAGGTCACAAATCTGACTGCGGCTGCCCACAGCGCGACTACACTTCTCATCGCCAAACCAACTTCCTCATCGCAAGTTGGACCATTGTGGGCCCTTTCGAAATCCCTTCTGCATTAAGACCCAAAACGATACGCAATATCAGCCAGTCAATCATGATACTTCTTTTTCAACATTTCTTCTCTAATATCGCGATATGTTTGTCACTGGTACCCTTGGGGGGTCCTATCACGATGCGTATTGCCTCAGATCTCTGGTTCATTCGGTCTTTGATCATTTTCCTCTTCTGTAAAATGCTCCGGAGACAACCAATACTGCTCAAGATCGTGCGATTAGGGCGAGGGTGGAACGTGTCAAGGGCCAGACACTGGAGATACAAGCGTTGAGGATGGTGGAGCCAACGGTCTTGGCCGAGAAAACTGTCGATTGAAGTCGTCAACACTGCCGCAGAATTAATTGGGGTTTCTCACGATAACCTACCTCCTCAATTGCGACCAGATATTAACTTCGGTCTTTTCAGGCCATCGAATGGGGTCGCAGATGAACAATTCACCCCCTTGCGGCCAACAGTAGTCAAGGCATTCTGATAATATCCGCAAAGCATCTTCGAATGCTATAGTATCGAGGTCATACTGGTTAGCCTCCTTCGGGAGCGGCTTACCAGGTCCTTCCCAGACCTGTTCTCGTGGCTGCGGTCTCTCATTTTCTCTGCTTCTTTGGGTTGGACGATATCTAGAAGCCTCGAATCTTTGTGGCCTCCAGTGACTGGCCTGGTTCTCAATAGCTGCTTGGAAATCTTGCCCAGTCTCGTGCTCCCAAAGCTTGATGAATTGTAGTCCTAGTTCGTGCGTGCGTTGACTATGCGGTATTCTCTCCAGGCCGAGGGTTACTGTACGATGAGGCTGCTTAGCATAAGATTCGCCCTCTTCATTGCGCACATCGATTCCATCGAGTGAACTGTATTTAATCATGATTAGTACTGCCCCACATGTATTGACTCCAACCCTAAAACTCACAAGAATAAGTAGTATGCACGCTCTGATCCTTTGGCCGCCTGTGGAGCCCATATTGAGAAGGCGTGTCTTGCTTTGAAGCTGTCCAACCAGTATATTCCAAGCATGCCGTTCCCACCTCTGCGTACTTCACTACCATGTAGCTTCGGCTTGTAGTGTCGTGTTTTGATGACAACTGTCTCATGGGTTGTAGACTCTTGAAAGCCATTTAGGGTGGATACAGGACTGGCTTGGGGAAATTGTGGCGACTTCTTCATAGTCATATTTGTCGTAATGTCGGACATAGCTCTGCATTTTAAGACACTTGTTTCAGCCTGGTTATCAAAAGGAGGATTGTGAGAAACAGTTGCATCTTGATTCAAAGAGGCAGTCTCTGATTCTTGGTGCGACGCTCCTTTCGCTAGCTGAATTAGAGGCTTGAGCTTTCCGCCGGTGAGATCAAGAGGGCCAGCAGCTAACCCAGAGAGCGGAGTAATTTTGGTAGAGGTACCCGGCGAGCCAGAATCTCCATCGTACTTAACTTCGAGGCGCTTCACACCATGATCTGAAAAGCTACGCCGCTCTGGATTATCAGGGAAGGTGTCGTCCATTCCTTCACCCATGGAACTAGGATCGAAGTCAGTTCGAAGGCGTTTTTTGACGTTAGTTGGTTTCAGAGGAAGAGCGAGCAGCCGTTGCAGAATAAGATTGGCATCCTGACTGTTGTTGAGGTAGGGAGTCCCACGACATAAGTTTTGAGAAAGTTGATTGCCGCCTTCAAGTGTGCCTTCTCTGCTTTCAACCACGGACAAAAGTCGACGAAAGGAAAGATGCTAAGGTCAATAGGGGTCTGACAGTTCTGCGGTGTCGTAATGGGTAGCTCCCATTCTTGAAGTCTGCTAAATAACGTCTTCAACATGTTGGCGAATGGGCTTGGATGAGTCCATAGATTCTGCGCGTGTTGATATGCTACTGGAGGAATACCGCCACCAACCAATAGAAGTAGATTCATATCTTCTCCGAACGTGGCTGGCATAGCTTGCTCTGCAACCATTTCCCGCAGTTGATCCAGGAAATCGTAGGTCTTATTTCGGTATGTCGAAACGGAACGCTGGTGGACGGCTGCATATGACTGAATCGCTTTCGCCCATCCGCTGACTTTCTCAGCTGTCTCGATGCTGGCATTTTGGAAGTGCTCTCGTCTCAGAAGTGGGAAGACTTTAGTGTTAAGTGTTTGAAATTTGAGATAGTGGTCGTCACTCAATGCGGTGTCGTGCGCGGAACCATTAGCTGACCAAGCGCAGTTCACTGTAGTATTTAGGACGAAGTCCAGACCAAAAAGAGCCATCAAAAACTGTTCACATAGATCCTCCAGCTCTAAAATATTTGTTTGTTCGTTAGAGATCGACGGAAGAGTTTGCGTCGCTTTGAGGGCGTCGTTCGCTAGATCGGGTTCCTCCGGGAATTGTTCCAATTCAAAAATTGTACAACTGTCAGCAATGGCAGGGAAGAGACGGTCAGCAGTGAGCATAAATGCGTAGACGAAGTTGCTGGGTCCTCCTCGACGTATATCCTCCTGGTGGCGTTGGAAAGGATCACGCCGAGTCTTGCCAATCCGCAGGAACAACATATCATCATCTCTGAAGGGAGAAGTCTTGTCGAATAAGACGAGTAGCTTTCGGTAACCAAGACTGTTAGATATCATGAACGCGAAAATTTCCCGTAGTTGCTTGACGGTCATCGAGAAGGATCGCATGTAGTATCGCATGGTTCTCGTGCTGCTTTGATGTGTTCGATGCTCTATACATTCTCGCAAACGGAATAAGGCCTTCAGATCCTGATCAGGTAGGCGCAAAGGATCTTCGAGGAGACTCGTGATGTGTCGAGGGTCGGCACGCTGCCGGAAGAACGAGGACATCAGTGCAAGTGAGAGGAACCTTGACTTGATTAGTTGTTTTGCCAGCCGTTCTTCGAGCACGCGAAATAGCTCAACGAGCATAGGATCTGTGTCTCGATCAACGAGTGGTTGGGTAGTACTATGACGGTGAAGTTCGATCGTCTGAGTCGAGTCCATGGCTTATGATGGAGTCGCCAACTCAGTCGAGAGGTCGCAGCCTATCGAATTGCCTAAAAATGTATCATTTGTTGCGATACGGACGCTGAGCATGAAGATAGAGTAGAACCTAGCAAGCTTGAGATGAATGTTGTTGTTATGATACAATAGGAATCTATGAAAGCGCAGTGCAGGAAGAAGTCCTTGTCACTCTGTGCGAGTTGCCAAAGCAACCCTGCACGTGACATCTAGTCTGTGGTTCTAACTGATGGAGCCACCGTAACGAAGAAATAACTGAAATCGTAGCTCTGGAGGAAATCTACCTTACGGAAAGCGCGATAAACTTTGGAGGGCACGCGATTATACTAAGCCAAGTATAGTGAAAGCCAGGCGCGTGAGAGGTGCTCAAATTTTCACTTGATATATATTTAAGAAGCCAAATTTTCATGAAACAGGGTGTTAGGACCTAACACTACTAAAGGGGACTGTACGTACCGCCGAGCCCCCAGCATCGAGCTCCAGTACGGATGACTTAGGGTATAGAAGCTCGACAATAGGTATTCAGGGCTATCACGGGGATTTGACTTGCAAAACAAGTCAATAGGGGGTCTCACTGATAGGATAGTTGAGCGACTTCTCTAGCCTCGCGAGGCACTTAGCTCACGTAATACTACTAGTGGTTACGTCAAATCACGTGATTCAAAAAAAAAGAAAATGACATGAGTTGAATTTGCTCAATTTTGGACATCAATCAACCCACATCGGTACAGCTTCGTAGCCCGATGTTTCGGACCGCT